>JAQZBX010010338.1:0-44492 GCA_029593785.1 Cabassous unicinctus | reverse complement strand
AAGTCACTGTATGAAGCCCAAATTTAGGAGTGGCATTTTCACTCCATGGCCCTGAGAGAGCAATATCTGCATAAAGTATTGGAAACTATCTGAATATGCTTTCCTTGGTATTTTCAGATCAAAGTTACTAGATCTATCTATATACGAGAAATAATTTAATGTGTTTACAAACCATAGAATTTATGTCAATTTTGTGATAGATGCTTGTGGCTAAAGTTCCATCTCCCTAGTCTCCTTTTCAGCAGTTTCATTATCTACATGGAACTAGAAAACTAAACATGTATTTGGGAATTTATTCTTCTGGGACTCTCTGAAGATACAGAAATGTGGCCTCTGCTATTTGGGACGTTCCTGTCCATGTACCTGTTCACCATATTTGGGAACCTGTTCATAATCCTGGTCATCATCTCTGAATCCATCCTCCACACACCCATGTAATTATTCTTTCCAACCTGTCTTCAACAGATATCTGTTTCGCCTCTACCACTGTCCCAAAGATGCTGCTGAACATACAGACGGAGAGCAAAGCCATAACTTATGAAAACTGTCTTAGCCAGATGTATTTTTTTCCTGGTTTTTGCAGGATTAGACAGCTCCCTCCTGACTGTAATGGCCTAAGACTGCTTTTTGGCCATCTGTCACCTTCTGCACTACATAGTCTTAATGAACTGCTGGGTCTTTGGCCTCCTGTTACTGGTATCCTGGTTATTGAGTGCTTTATTCTCCATTTTACATGGCTTAATGGTTTTGTGAATGTCTTTTTGTACCAAGTTAGAAATCCCCCACTTTTTCTGTGAACTTAATCAGGTGGTACAATGTGCTTGTTCTGACACCTTCCTCAATGACCTAGTGCTGTGTTTTGCAACTGGTCTAGTGGCTGTTATTCCATTCACTGGGGTAATTTAGTCTTGCTCTAAGATTGTATCCTCTTGTATCCTAAGATTGTAATTCTCCATTTTGAGAATTTCAACAGCTGGGGGCAAGTATAAAGCATTTTCTACCTCTGGGTCTCATCTTTCAGTAGTGACTTTGTTTTATGGTACAGGTGTAGGAGTGTATCTTAGTTCTACTGATTAACAAAACTCAAGGGCAAATGCAGTAGCCTCAGTGATATACATGGTGGTCATGCCCATGTTTAACCCTTTTATCTATAGTCTAATAAACAAGGACATAAAGCAGGCATTAGACAAACTCCCTGGTTGAGAAGCATTCTTTTTCTTGTGCATTTATTTATCTATTTTTAATCAGTTTTATTGAGATATATTCACATACCATATGATCTATCCATAGTGTATAGTCATAAGATTTTACTATAATCACAATGTTGTGCAGTCATTGCCACATAAGATTTTAGAACAATTTCATTATACCAAAAAACAATTCCATGCCCCTTATCTGTAACCTCTCAATCATTCTATCCTTTCCCAATATTACCTAACCACTAATCTAATATCATCTTAATAAATTGATTTATATTTACATTTTATATAAACTGAATCATAAAATAAATAGCACTTTTTCTCTGGTTTCCTTCACTTAGTATAATTTTTGTCTGATAATAACATCTTATAGTATTAACATATATTAGTTCACTTTCCAAAAAAAAAAAATGGTCTTAAACATGCAGTTTTACCCATTTTCCTAGTCAAGACTCCTTTCCAGCAATTAATTTGAGAACAGCTTCTATGACTTGTGTTTTTTTTCTACTAGAGTCCATGTTTTATAACCTCTTAGTCTGTGAAAGCCTTGAGGGATATAGAAACATGTTACATACTTATTCCAGTTGGTGGCTGTGTTAAAGTAGTATATGAGTAAATATATATTGTGTGAATAAATAAAAGAATGTGGTTTACCTTGAAATTTCAATGATGAGAGAAAGGGAAGAAGAAGGGAATTGTTGTGGAGAAGATGCTAGAAGCATGAATTCCATGTTCTGAGTTAACTACTCATTAATGGATCAAAATTATGTTTTTTCTTCTAATTAATTAGTATAAAAGTATAGCCATTCAAAGAAAATACTAAAGGGGAACACACATAGCTCAGGTACATACACAATCAATTCTCCAAATTATTGTTTAGATAAATGTTTGTTCTGGGTGTGTTGAAATTGTATGTTGCACATATGCTTATTGTCTGTATGTGTGTTTTCTGTAGGCGAGTGAGTGTATAAAAGTGCATTGCATACCACAATGAAATGAAAGTATTTCTTATGCTGTAAGTTGGCAATAATTTTTGGAAATCACTTCACAGAAGGCAGGAAAAGTTTACAAAGAAGTCCATTCCCAATAATGGGGAAACGGTCCTTGAATGGAGAGCCAAGTTTAAGAGTAAGGTGTGAGAAAAAATGGGGAGCCAGCATGGGAGCCAAGGCTCCTCCAGACTCAAGGGCCATAGATCAGGTGTTTTTCCTGCATCTGCCTTGTCATGGTCTCCACATCATGCCCTGATCTGTCTGCTGTTCCTTTGCCTATCCTATATTTATTTATTTTATATTTTCCCATAGCAGATGCAGCATTTCACTTATTTAGTTTTTCTTTGGTGGCATTCTCTTCTTTATCATCTTGGGTATTTTTTTTTTTCTCTGAAAATCCAATGGACACAATTTTCTTTCTATTCCTCATAAAGATGCAAAGAATGCCCCCAACCATTCTCTATAAAAGCCTGCACATACCTGAGTTTTCCAGCAAAATATAAGATATAAATTTGCAAAGATTATACCTGGTACTTTCACCTTTGCAATAACACAGAGGCTTGTGTATATCTGTGCATTTATATTGAAACAAAGTTTAATTAAATTGTAAATAAATTCATTAATTGATTAGTTGAGGACACAAAGAAGCTGTGTGATCTCTCAGCTATGGGCTGTGATGCCTTGACTCTCAGATGACCTCACATAAAATGTATGGCATCCATTCCCCGTTACAATTTCCTGCAGCCTCTATTGGGATCTCCAACTCATATGGGTGCTACTTCTAAAAGGAAGGTCCTCCTATAAAAATCCAAATTCCTTCCAGGGTGGTTGGTAATGGAGACTGAAGCTCTGTCCCCAAACAAGGAGTCAGGCATTGGTCCCCTGCCAGACTGTGGAACCCAAAAGGAACAGTCATGTCCAGTCCAGCCCAAATTTTCACAAGATAAGGGACAGCAGAAGAGATATTTACAGCTTTCCTTTAGCTGCTCATTACCACATTTCCCCCGGGTCCATTATTAGCACATTTCCTTGTTGTGTCACTCCTAAGCTATCATTTGTCTTTGGGAAACTGGTCAGGAGACAATGGATTTGTTCCTGTTCACTCTGTTCCCAAGAGATCTGGTTGCATCAGGAGAATCCAACTTTTATCACTCTTCCACCTCAAGGATTTTGATGTTTTGTAGGTCTAACCTTCCCCATCCTTCGAATTAAAGTTTTCAGCGTAGTAACAGTGACAAAGCCATCTTCACTAATACCTGGGAGCATAAAGCATGGACTTGAAGTGAGGCTACAACCCCTGTTTTCCTCTCCAGAATATTTCTTTCCCTATTCAACAATATGGAGATTTGTGCTGCTTGGATATGAAACCATAAGTAGTTCACTTTATGACTTGGTGATACTTTTTTCCCAATCAATTAGGAAATCCCTACCTGTAATTCAAGTTAGTAGGTAATATTTATCTTTTATGAAAAATATTAGGTAATGGAAATTATATATATATTTGAACTCTTTTGCAACATTATCTGAGCTTAACCCATTTATAAGGATTTTCTCATTGAATACTTACAAAAATCCATTCTAAAAGAGCAGTACTTTTATAAACCGAATTCTACACTTGCTGAAATGGGTGGAGTTACGAGGGTTAAGTATCCAACTAAAGTTATGAGCTGAGTAAGTGCTGGGTCATTGCTGGGCTTTCCAAAGTTGTTTCCAATTCTCATTCTGTTAGCCAATGGAACTCAACCAGGATCTCAATGCCTGGAGTTATAATCTAAGTAAGTGCTCCACTTCAAATTGTTCTGTTTTAAAGAGAATTTGTTTTCTAACTGATTTTTGTTGCTATAGTGCTATAAAGTACTGAAGAACATCCAATATCCTGAGCTATGTGAATTTTTGCAAAATTGCAGAATACAATGAATTTCCTAATCAACACAGTTTCTAACATGAAATATACAAAAACCATAAATACTGTCTTAGAATTTTTTTATCTATACTAATGTCAAGTGGCATTTCTTTTCTTTTTTCATTTTTTTATTTATTAAAGAGTTTGTGTGTCTACAGATTACCATATACCATATTACTATTAACAGTTTTCATTTGTGTGGTACATTTGTTACATTTGATGAAAGCACATTTTTAAATTACACTATTAACTGTAGTGTATTAACTGTTGTGAACGTAGTGTTCACTCGTTGTCTTGTGCAGTTATTTGAATTTTTTAAAAGTTGTATTCTAGTACCCTACATACAATCTACCATTTCCAATTTTAACCATATTCAGATATATGTTTCAGTGTTGTCAATTACATTCAAAATATTGTGAAAACATCACCACCATCTATTACCAAAATTTTCTATCACCCCAAAGGAATTCTGTGCATTTTAAGTTATAACTCCCTATTCCCTAGCACTAAACCCCCATCCTCTGGAAAACTATATATCAGATTCTGACACTATGATTTTGCTTATTCTAATTATTTCATATCAGTAAGGTCATACAATATTTATCCTTTTATGTCTGGCTTATTTCAGTCTACATGATGTCCTCAAGGTCCATCTTTGCTGTTTCCCCTATCAGAACTTCATTCCTTTATATGGCTGAATAATATTCTATTATATGTATAGGCCACATTTTGTTTATCCATTCATAGATTGATGGACACTTGGGTGGCTTCCATTTTTTGTTAATTGAAAATAATATTGCTAAGAACCTTGATATCCAAATATCTTTTCAAGCCCCTGCTTTCAATTCTTTGGGTCTATACCTATAAGTGAAATTGCCCAAGCATATAGTAATTCTATTCTTAACTCTTCCACAGTGGCTCCTCCATTTTGCATGCCAACAAACAATGAAAAAGTGTTCTTATTTCTCCACATTTTTCATACATTGTTTCATTTAAATTTTGATAACTTTTTATGCGATTAACATTATTTTACCTTAATTACAGATGAGTGAGTAAGAGTTTACAGAAGGTAGGTAACAACCTCATAGTCACAAAGGAGGTGAAGAGGCAGAGACAGAGCTTAAACTCAGAACTGTCTAAAGCAAGGCTCCTCCCTTAGGCATCACATTATATTGACTTGAGTGAATCATGATGAAATTGTTAAATCTCACAGAAATCAATAATCCTTTTATTTTAAAATCCTGCTTCTAGATGTCTGCTATCTGAAAAAGAAAGTTCTGTCGATAGTAGATGCAGACTTAAAATAAAATTAACCAAAGAGAAAGACCCTTACTTGGATAAAACACCTTCTACTGGAAATTCACTTTCCATAATTTAACCCATCCTCACAATGACTGGAAATTTCTAATTTATTTTGTAAACTGATCGTAAGTAAACTAGGTTTCCTGAATGATTTAATTTTACTTTCTTTGTTTGTGAATTTGAGCATATTTTAATATTTGTAAGTTATTTGGATTTTTCTGTCTGAATCATTTCTTCATACCTTTGGTTGTTTACCTTCTTAAGTATATTTTACTCTTATTTAAAACAATATTTTAAATGTCCATATAATTATGTTTTGTAATATCCAATATGTCAAACATTTTATAAATGTTCTAAATGCATCCCTTAGTTTTTCAAATCTTGGTCATTCTTTATAATGTTTTTAACATCTAATTTTAAATGGGCATGTGTCTATCTATTATGTTTTCTTTTATCTTTGTATTTCTTTCATTTAATTTATGATCATATTGTTATTCTATACTTTATTCTAGTAATCTTATGTTATTTTTAAACTATCCTCCAATGTCAGTTTACTATGGTAATTAGTGTCAAGATAGGTATTTAACTTTATTTTCTGCTAACAAATGACCAATTGTACAAATACCATTTATTTTAAATCTTCCTTAAATCAATTTGTTTTGAGATCACTCCTATAATATAATTACTCCTTATTATACTGGATTTAATTGCAATTATTCTGAATCAATACATCTATTTATATGTAGGCCAATTTTCCAAATTTTGATAAACTCAGCTGTATTACATAGTTCAGTTAAAACAATACCAAATCTCCTCTTCTGTACTCAACATTTTGAAAACTATATTGACAAATTATTCTAAGTGAAAAATCCTTGACTTTCCTATATCTGTGCAGGCATTTTTCCTTAAGAATTCACTGAATTTTTTGTTGAGGATGGTGCCAATATACTTTGCTCTAAAGCATAATCTCACAGCCATCTCAGGAATCCAGGTCTTATCATGTGTATTAGTTTCCTATTTCTGCAGTAACAAGTTACTGCAATCCATGTGCCTTAAAGCAATATAAACAGCAGGGCTCTGCTCTTTGTTGGAGGCTCTAAAGAAAATCCTCTTTTCTTGCTTCTTCAGCATGTAACTGCTCCACACTTTCCTTGGATCATAGCCTCCTGCCATCATCAAAGACAGAAAAATTGTCCTTTGAGTTTTTCTCACATTTTGACAGCTGCTTTTCTGCCTTTCTCATTCACATTTTGGTCCCAGCCTAATAAACCAAGATAGTGTCCCTAAATAAAAGTCAGTTCATTAGCAGCATTAATGTTATCTGCTAACCTAGTTCCTCTCTGACATGTAACATAACATAATTAAATTTCCTGGAATTAGTACATAGACATCATGGGAAGATCATTACTATGTCTACCTTTATGTTGTGCAAAATTTTGGCCAGAGAAATGTATCTATTGTCTCTTATGAGTTACTAGGAAAATATGTGTAATCCTAATTTAAAAATACAGAAAAAATCATGAATTGCAAGCAGAATGTTGACCCAAAAGTCAGACATATAAAAATATAAATTATATGATGCATTTACATAAAGGTCAAAAAGGGCAGAAATAACTTCTGCTGCTTGAATTTTTCAAAGTAGTCTCCCTGGGGGTGAGACAAGAACTAGGAACAAAGAATTTTCTTAGAACCCAGCCATGATCTTCATTTTTCTGGCTTCTGTTTACAGAGATTATTTTAATGAGAACTCATTGAATTTATGATAGGGCACTTTCCCATATATATGGGATAGTTCAATGAAAGGAATTTCTTTTAAAGTCCAGCTAAACACGGTCTATCTGCAAAGCTGCTATTACAAATAACTCACAGTGGGCTGGCTTACAAACAGAAAATTGTGGGCTCATGATTTTGAGATTAGAAGAAGTCCAAAATCATGTTACCATCAAGACAATATTTCCTCCCCAAAGTCTGTAACATTCTGGAATTGGCTGCCAGTGATCCAAGCGTTTATTGACTTGTATACCTGCATCACATAACATGGCGCTATCTTCTGCTTTCTCTTCATGGTTCCCTTGACTTCTGTCTTTGGATTCAGCCCAGTGTCATCCAAGTGTGTATTTTTTAGGAGGTACTGGGGAATGAACCCAAGACTTTGTACATGGGAAGCAGATGCTCAACCACTGAGTTACATCTGCTCACCAATAAGAGTTGTCACTTTTATTTGTATATTTGTTTGTTTGTTTTAAGGAGGTACTAGGAATCTACTATGGGACATTGTACATGAGAAGAAGGCACTCAACCACTTGAGCTACATTCACTCCATCATCCCAGTATTTTTTCTTACTCTGGGTTCCAGTTTCTATTTTTACATCTGAATTTACTATGCTTATATAGTATTCTAGTAACATGGAATAAGACCCTACCTCATTCAGTTGGATCACAACTTAAAAATCACATTTTCATGAGATCTTTTTGAAGGAGTTCAATTAAAGGCCATGACTACTGACAGAAAGCAGACCACCTTGGCATCTATGGGACAGGTGTCTCTAGTCTCAAGACACTAAGATAAGAGCTGGTAGGAGCCTGGTGGAGAAGCACTCTGTGCTTCTAAGAGTGTATTTAATATATGTCAGATAATGATTAACAAGGTCTGTTACATGCAGGAATATAAAGAGAACTGAACCATTAACTCTAAAAACTTGATGACTTTAGTAATGTATAAACCGTCAAGTATCTATTACCCTTGCACATGCACACACGTAATTTCTTTGTTCTAAAGCTAAATAAAAACTATGCTGTTTTATGCATGGCACGCTCTTCCTTTTGGATGGAGGGTCCCCTGACCCCTGCTATCTTGTCTCTGTCACATCTTTTCTCATCTGTGGCACCATTTTCACGGACCTAGTACCTGAACATCAACCCTTTTATACAATGGTCAATGTGAAATAAGAATATGCCCAATTTGAGTACACAGTTCAATCTACCTCATATTTCTATAGTAAGAAATTTTACACTGCACTATTGGGAGTCTTGCTTATCATTCATCCCTCTCTGTGTTCCTGGATTTACTGTAGCTAAATCCATCATTTCCTCCACACTGCTTCCCACGGGACTTCCTGGGCTCCTCTGGATCATCAATATTTTATGAATGAGAAAAGACTTCTCCTGTTATTTTTCAATCAATAAGCCAGACATGAGGCTCCTGGTTTCATTCTGGTATCTAGAAGGAAAAAAGGTTAATTTTTCTTAGCCTAAGAATAATGAGCTGGAGATGAGGGAAAGGTAGGTAATTTTTATATTTGAGTGAGCCATGACATACTGAAATAGAATTTCCATGACTGCATATCAAATATATAGTTTGTTTCTCTTTTTTTCAATACAAAATTAATTCAGCTCCTGGGGATGGAGGTGGAAGGTTTGGGTCTTAAAGAGTCCATATAAGACTTTACTCAGTTATTTATAGATGTAGATCATAGTTTGCTGAGATGACCACAAGTTTGTAAATTTCTCAGAATCCATATATTTTTCATGGGAATATGCACCTCTTCCTATCAAGAAGTGGAGATCTTAATGTACTTTGTATTATGGGCCTGACTTCAACATCTTACTTATTTTGACTAAAAGATTATAGTGGGAGTGACAGAATGCCTCAAGAGACCTTGGAGTGTTTCTCCTGACAGTTTATGGAACCCTGAGCTTGTGAGTTCAACAGTGCCAGACTACCTGGTGGAAAATGATGGTACATGTTCAACAGATACCACCTTAACCCAGCCTATACCCAGAAATGCCACAAGTATGGAAGCAGGTCCAGCCAGAATCTGCAGAACCTTATCTGCCAACACAGCTGAATACAGCCCTTGAAGACCTCTGCAGAGTTCAATACAAATCCAACCACACATGGCTTTAATAATACAACATTGTCTTAAATCATTTATTTTGGAATGGCTTGTTATGCAGCAACAGCTACCTGATGCCAATGTGAATAAAATTGCAGACAAAAAGAGGACTCAAGATCTACTTATTTTTAGGATTTCTTTAGATAATTGATGACAGAATTCATGATCACACTGTTATTCCAGGTGATTCCAGATAAGTGCATTAAAAAGAGACTACTTTTGAGATTCCATTTATGATAAGCAGTGCATGTTGAATGGACATGCCTGTTTCATCAGGAATAAATTGTGCCCTGACTCAGAACACTCCATTCCCAGGTGAATCACTGTGATGGATTTCAAACTTTTGTTTAAGTCATTGTTTCATCATAAAGCTTAAATAGATGGTCAAACATTAAGGCACTAAAAATTAGAAGGTAAAGTCAATACATAGATTGCACACTAATGAAATCTTCAATGTTTATGAAGGTATTTAGAGAAAGAGCAGATACTTTGTTTAGAAGAATGGAAACAGACATTTTAAAAAATGCATTAACATGTAACCCAGTCCTGCACCCAACTACATACATATAGCAAAATGAAACCAAGGTTTCTTACTCAATGAATAGATATAAATCATTTAAAATAATTATTTTCCTTAGTAATAGAATGCAAGATTTAAAGTTATGCTTCAACACATTTAATATCATATCTGACACTAATGTAGGCTCTGATTCTAGAAATTTCAGAAATCATAATTTCTGTACCTGAGGCTTTGAGTCCTGCAATCACATCACTTCCTCAACTCGTGTACCAACAATGTTTTTTGTCTTTCCAATAAGGAATCTTTTCAGAGCCTTTTTTATGTCTTTTTTCCTCAGACTGTAGATGAAGGGATTCAACATGGGTGTGAACACAGTATACATCACTGAGGCTGGTGCACTTGCATGTGCATTATGCACAGCAAGAGAACTAATGTACACACCCACAGTTGTACTGTAAAATAAGGAAATGACAGTGAGGTGAGACGCACAGGTGGAAAATGCTTTATATTTCCCCAGAGCTGATGAGATTGCACATATGGAAGAAACAATCTTAAAATAGGAGAAAATGACACTAATGAATGGAATTCCACCAAGCAGCCCAGCTGCAAAGTATGTCACAATGTCATTGAGGAAGGTGTCAGAACAAGTAAGTTGGACAATCTGATTATATTCTCAGAAAAAGTGGGGGACTCCTAGGTGTGTAAAAAATGACAGTTGCAATACTAGTAAGTTTGGATCAAAGCATACAGAATATTTAAAATCCAGGACCCCAGTACCAGGAGGACACAGAGCCGGGGGCTCATGATGACCGTGTAGTGCAGGGGATGACAGATGGCCACAAAGCGATCATAGGCCATAACTGCCAAAAGGAAGTCCTCTAATGCTGCAAAGATTAAGAAAAATGACATCTGAATGATGCAGTCTCCATACGTTATAACTTTGATCTGTGTCTGGATGTTCCCCAGCATCTTTGGGATAGTGGTGGAGGTGAAACAGATGTCTATAAATGACAGGTTGGAGAGGAAGAAGTACATGGTTGTGTGGAGGTGGGAGTCTATGATGGTGGCCAGGACAATGAGCAGGTTCCCAAAGACGGTGACCAGGTACATGGAAAGGAACAGCCCAAAGAGGAGGGACTGCAATTTTGGTTCCTCTGATAATCCCAGGAGAAGAAATTCTACAATTCTTGTTTGATTTCCTGAGTCCATGTGGTTGGTGTGACTATTCCTAAATTGAGAAAGAATATGACTAATTTTCAAACAAACAGACATATCTAAACTATCTATGATTTTCCCTTTTGCAAACAAGAAATTCATTTCTCAATTTTGTTTTTGAATCTTGTCCTCTTTAGGGGATTGTTTGAGCAATCTCTGATTAGGGATTTCTGTCCTACTTTCAGCTAATTACCCAAATAGTCTTGTTTTCTTTAGTATCTAAAAGAAATTCATTCATTCAGTGTAGCAATTCATATAAGTTCTGACTTTGTGCAACAATCTGTTGCTGAAGAAATAATATAAGAAAATAAACACAAAATCTTAACCTTCCATATCATTGCAAGTGCTGCAAGGAAGAGAGCAGGTAAAAAAAGACAGAAAATGAAGAGGTCATGCTATCTATACCACAGAGTTCAGGCAATACCATTATACTAGGTTATATTTGAACAGAGACCTCATATAAGAGAAGGTGTGAGCCACCATGATATTTGAGTAAATGTGTGCTCTTCAGAGGGAATGTCAAGGGCAAAGGCCCTAAGGAAAGCCAATGTTTAGGATGTTCAAGGCCAACAAGGAAGCCAGTGGGGCTGGGGAATGAGTAAGGGGGAAAATGATGATGATGGTGTCTGAAAATATTAAAGACCAAGATGGCCTAGTTGCACCTGAAACTTCAAGACACAGAGAGTTCCTTCTCCACATGTTGTACCTCTTGCACCTCATTAATTTTGTGGCAAATAAAATCCCTGAAATTAAATTGGGTCACTCCTATTGCATCTAAAATTTCCATCCATATTCTGAATTATATGAGACAAATATTAGAATTTGTGAGTTCACATGCCCCTAATTTGTGGACAGTCTCCCCTCCAAACACACATATATGTGCCCAGACACATAGTACTCCTGGACTTTCTTGGCCTGATAATATCATCATCTTCTCACCCCAAATCACAGTAATTAGGCAGGAAAGGCATACTATGCAAGCTAACAACATCAGATTATGTTTTCCAAAAGCATTTAGAAAAGGTACATGAAATTGAATCTGGAAAACTCCCTTGGGCATGTAAACCAAAAGCTTCATTTTCATGCAGTCATTTTCTTCCTTGTGTTTAAAGAAACATAATAATCTCCTCAACAAGCAGAAAAGGAGCATGATGATATGGATTTAAGGGAAAATAACATATAAGCTCAGAGCATCACTGAACGACTGTTTTGAATAAAACTTACCTAGGTTTTAGTGATTTTCCCACCTGGTTTTATCATCTTAATGACAAAAAAAGTAATAAAGAACCAACAATATTTTATCCAAACAAAAGTAGTGGTGTCTTCACTCAGTGCAATGAACACCCCAACAGTAAAATAAGCAAAGGGAATTAAGGATTACTTCAAAAAAAATTATGATAAGCATAAGAAATATTGGAAAATTTTATGTAAAGCATTAGAATACTTTTTAAAGGATATTAAACGCAAAAAAAATTTGGAATGAGATACACATGGCTTTGAATCATGTATATACCATGCGTTTTCCAATAAACTTTGATATGAGCTGAACCACTCTAAATCTTAATGTCATCACCTATATAATAGGGAATATGGCATCCATTGCCCTAAGAAGGTTGACCGATAATCTATATGTAAAAAGCTTTACATAACTCCATCCTGCTAGTAAATGAGTGGTTTTCACTGGTAGTGAGGTGAGACTGAATTTTCTTTGACTTCTCAAAAGTCTCATTCTTTCTTTACTTCATGGCCCCAATTCCATTTTGCAATTTGAACTTGACATGAACTTTTGCCAGAACCCCAGTTTCTATATTCAGGAATTTATAGTTCTACTTCCCTCTTCCCGGAGTTTCTGCAACATAAAGCTTAAAGCTTTTCTTAAAAAGCTTTTCTCCCCTGTTTCTTTTGAATCTCTTGCATCCTTTCAGGATAGTCTGGCATTATTTCCCTTTGAACTTATTCCTAATACCTTTAGAGAAAGATGATGAATTCTTCTGTGCATTTAATTTGAATGGTAGGAAAAATGATTTTGTGCTGCTTTTATCAATATCCACGTGTTTCCTCTCTGTGTTCTCAGACAAATCATATGTGAGTGCCTTGAGGGATGTTGTAATATTCTACATGCTTCCCCTTCACTAGACATGATCAGTTGGTGCCTGGTTATAATAGTAGTTGATTATATATTGTGAGAATGAAAGAAGAATGAGGTTTCATAGAAATACCAATGATGAAAGAAAGAAAAGAAGCAGAGTATTGCTAAAATATGTATGGAAGACAAATTTGAGGCATGTTTTGTGAGAGCATATTTCATATGGGGGTGTAAATACTATTTATAGAATAGAGTAAAATTCTCCATAAAAAATGTAAAAATGCCTCATATATACTAAGGGCACATTGAAAATAAATGTATGATTATCTTTGTTCAGCCATATATGTGTGTCTATGTCCATATTGCAGATCACAAGGTTAAGTGATTTTCTGATAATGAAAAATGTTCAAAATTTTGAAAAACACTCAGCTAAAGGCAAGAACAGTTTAAAAAGAAGTCCAGTCTCTGCTAATGGGAAAAGTTCCCATGAATAGAGAGCCAAATGGAAGAGCAAGTTTGGAGAAAGACTGGCCAGCCTGTGTGGAAGCCAAGGCTCCTTCAGGCTAAAGGCCACAGATGGAACAGGTATTCTTGCTGTACCTACCTTGACATGGTCTCCATATCACACCTTGATCTACCTGCTATTCCTGTGCACACTAGTTTATTTAATGGAACCAAAGTGGACGAAGCAGGTCCCTCACTCAGTTTCTTGTGCAGTGATCTTTTATTTATTATTCTAAAGCTTTGTGTTTTGCCCTCTTTTATTGACAAATCCAAAGGGTACACTCCAGTCCCAGGTGCTGTTGCTTCTCCAACAAGCCAAGGCCTTCCCAGACCAACCTTTCTATCATTTTGGGCAAACCACAACAATCAGTGTTCTTACTCTGATTTATCTTTCTTCATATAATGGTTCCCTGAGGACATTACGGCATTTACACAATTATATTTGTATTCCATTTCCCCAGTAAAATATATGATCCAAATGATCAGGGACTACACCTGCTTTGTTCTGTGTTTTCAGGAAGGTGTGGGAACAGCAAATTTGAAGAAAATGTGAATTGATGAAATTAAAAAAAGGGTCAGGGAGAATTGAGATAATAGTAGTGGAGGTATGTAAGTCAAGACAGGACAATTTTTTTTCCCCCAAGACAAGATACATGTGAGCATGTGAATGTGAACTGGTGAAATCTCAGTTTTCCTAACTATTAATTTTAAAGCTCCTTTGACATATATCTTGCTTTTCCTAGATTCACTTTATCTCTCACATTCCTTATTCTAATTGGGCCTCCATTCCCATTTCTTCATTGTTAACCATAAACACTGCATTGCTTAATTCAATGGAATATTCATTTTTCAAAATATTATAAATATAAAATACATTAATTAATTAAGCAAACAGGGAACAAGCAAGGAGATTTCTTGGTCCTGGACTACACTGAATTAGCATGCAGATAATCTCAGATAAAAGCTCTCAGCTTCCCTTCAACCTGTCCCCATCCTGCAATATTTACTTGGTTCTTCTACACACCTGGATGGTTTCTCAGAGATGAAGGTATCCAGGTGGAAGTCTGAATTCCAACTTGTGTCCTAGAGTGAAGCTTTGTCCCAAGAGAAGACAGCAGTTAGGAGTCAGGCATCAGTACCTCAGGCAGAGCTAGGACCCCAAAGAATCTACCACACCCCATCTAGTACGAGGTTGCAGAAGCTGAGGCAGAGCCACAGAGGAGGTATTTACAGCTTTCTCATATGTCCTCCTTAGGCATCTTTGCCTCCTGTTAAAACAATTGCTGAACCATCACATCCCTTTGGGAAAATAACCTGAACAGAAAAAAATATTCCTGATGATTTTCTGTTCCCAAAAGGCCGCAATCTGAGACAGATGAATCCAGTGTTTATTATTGGCCTTCCAGGACCTCTTCTTCCTTCCATAGGTCTAACCACTTTAAAGCCTATCCAATCCTTTGAAATAGAGTTTCTCCAATGTCTAAGACTGAGAAATCTATCTTGACTATATCCCCTGGATCTCCAATACACCAGCTTTGGGTAATTACTCTCCCCATTACATTACCTCCAAAAATTTCCCATTTTCCTCTTCAAACAAGTAAAGAAATATATGTATAGAGCATGGCCTGTTTACAACAAATTATATGGAATGTCTAAATTAACATTGCCCCCATATCCTTTGATGGTGCTCAATTTTTGGATAATAATTCTAATATTATTTATATTCACTTAAACTATAATGCAGATCTAAATTTATATGTATTTTAATTTTTTTGCAGTAAAATAAATACAACTGAACATTTCACATTTTTAACACTATCAAATGCCGAATTCACTGGTAATAATCACATGCACTATATTGGGCTACCATGACCAACATCCTTTACCTAAACTGTTTCATCAAATCAAACAAAATCTTTGCATCAGTTAAGCAATATCTCCTTGTTGCCCTCACACCTGACCCCTTCTGTTCTATAATTCACTATCTATATCTATGAATTTGCTATACTCTGTGTATTTCATAGAAGACAGATCATACAATATTTGTCTTTTTGTGTCTGTATCATTTCACTCAACAAGATATTTTCACAGCTCACCCATGTTGGAACATATATCAATATTTCATTATATTTTATGGTTCAAAAATATTCCATATTATGTATATACCACATTTTGCTTATCCATCCATTAGTTAGTATATAATTTTGTTGCATCTACCTTTTGGTAAATAGTGAAGTATAATTAATTGCAAAATGTGATAATGGGAAGGCAGAACAAAGATCAGACCTAGAGAATGAAAGTCCCAATTATGGGAAGAAAGAAGACACAGAAATTGAGATTAAATGTGACAAGTAGGAGCAGCATGTGGCTAAAAGAATGGACAGGTGTAAAACCCAAAGCATGCTCCATGGTTAACCACTGGATAATTTTCTATTTGGGTGCCTTGGCCATCACATGTCAAATTCTGTATCTCTGGAGTAACTTGAGGTAAAACCTGACCTTCTCTCCTCATTGCTGTCCACAGCACTTCCTGGGCTCCCTGTGTCATCAAAATTTCATCATTGAAACAAGATTTCTCTGGTTCCATTAATGAGTCACATAAAAGTTTCTGCATTTGAAGAGGTATCTAGAAAGAAAAGGGTTTATTTCTTCTTAGCATAAAAATGCTGATTTGGAGGCAAGGGGCAGCAATGTAAACTAATATGTGGAGAAGTGTTGATGATCTGAAATTACATTGATGCTCATGAAATGTATAGTTTGACTCTCACTATTGAAGAATTTAACAAAGCTGCTGAGGGTAAAAGTGGAAGACATCATCATTAAGGCTTGCCATTTTTAGGATCACAATAAACCTTTAGTGGATTTGAATTGAAATTTATGTTGATGGTAAACTATTTACAGAGATGGCTCCCTTGTCCACCTTCCTTTAAAACCATGTCTCTAACTTGATGGTGCACTTCCCCCTAAATCAGCGGGTGCACTCTATTTATCCACCTGTGTTTTGGGCTGGACTTAATTTGCTTTGGCCAAGAGAATATGGTGAAAATGACTGCCTCAAGAGGCCTCACCATGCTTCTGCTGGCTTCCTGTGGAACTCTACTTCAGCCATGTGAAAAATTCCAGGCTAACCTGTTGTTGGATAAAAAGATATTTAGAGAAAATATCATTGTCTCAATCAAGTGCACCCTAGACCAGCCTATGGCCACCTAATTCCCAATATGTGCGGAAGCCCATCCAAGACCAGCACAGCCTCCATAGCTGATACACACCTGGCTGCACTGCAATAAGTAGCATTAGAGATCCAAATATCTCCACACCATAGACTTAATGAATAATGGTTGAAGAATCTGTGGAAAATGGTCAGGCTGTATGGAAACTTCAGCAAGCCTATATACGTGAATCATAAAAAATACTTTGGATTTTGGAGAAAAGTTGTGTCACATTAGAAGAATGCAATTCTTTTTCTTTTTATTTTTTTAAAAGATACTTAGATTACATAAATGTTACACAAAAAATATAGGGATTCCCAAACACCCCACCTCCCACACCTCCCACAACCTCCCACATAAACATCCTTCATTTGTGTGGCATATTAATTGCAATTGATAAACACATTCTGGGGCTTTACCATTAAGCATGGACCATAGTTCACTTTGCAGACCACACTCTTTCCCACACAGTTCTGCATGTTATATGATGATAAAATGGTGGGAGTCTCTCAAAAGCAAGGGATTTTCCTAATAGGGGAGAACAAACCAGTTTGTCAAGATCTCTTGTTGTATGTAACCATGAATCTTGTCATCCAACAAGTCATGCCAGGGGATCATCATGAGCCCCAGGGGGATGGGGTTGGAGGAATATAATAGATCAAACAGAAGGTATGTAGGGGACAGTAGAAATGTTCTTCATTATCAAGCAATTCTTAATTTCAGAAAGAGCCTGTGGCTTGCTGCTGGACCCTTGTAGAGAATAAAAGTTTAACTTTGGGTCATCAACATACGAGGCAATCTTAACTGCCCATCATGAAAACAAAAGCCATAAATTTGGGCATGCACAAAACCATTCCAGGAGACAGCAGCATGCAAAAGATGATTTTTGAGTGGGTAGTGAAGCACAAGTGAGTTGGATGAGCAGTGGTTCATATTCCATGGCTCTTTTGCCTCTCAAATTATAAAAATGGCTTCATCAGAAGAAATATATGATCAGGTGACTAGAGAAGAAAAATATCAATGTTGATTGACAGAAAGCTCTGCATTATCTGGTAATGTCCAAAAAGTGTGATGCATAATCACATCCTCACATAGAAATCACACTACAGACTCCTCTGTAGAAATTTGAGTAGAACCACTAGTTGCTTTTTTGCTTGGAAGAAAAGATGGAAAGAAGTATTTATTAACGCTAAGTGACTGATAACATTAATTGTTTTGTGGGATGGTCAAAGACATGGAAGAAAAGAATGTGAACGGGCATAAAACATGAAGATACTTGCATACTCTGCAAATAGTCAGCAAAGATAAACTTCAGCAGGAGAACATGTTATCATAAGACAAGGTGAACAATTCTGTCCATCGACTTAGTCATTTTCCCCAGTTACATCTGTCCTTGTCCAATGGATGCATAGTCAATATTCTCAATGGTAGGGATGGAGGATATGCCAGGGATAAGGAATATGGGCTTACACTCATCAAGGAAGATATTTTTAGTGACAGCTGAGGGCACCACCTTCCAACAGCAGAGAACAAAAGTGAATGAATATGGCAACCTCTGGGGGGACCTGTCAGGAATCTGGTGACAGGCTGACTGCATTAGACCACTTCTATTTTGGAAGAGACACCATTTTGTTCTAAAAAAACAAATTGTTGGAAAAAAAACAATTTTTATTAAATCATCATTTACTTCAAACTTTTTGTTGCTTGAGAGCAAAAATTTAATTTAGCCACAAATAAGCAATAATAGTTATCTTGTTGGGTAGAGGGGTTCAAATGCCAGCTATTGATTTGGCAGACTGTTAACACTGATGGAATTGTGAGTTTATATTAGTGAGGTAAATTTCATATGAAGATGAATTCCAGACCTCTCTTAACTGGAAATTCTGTTAAGAGATTTCTGTACAAACTTGGGATCCTAAGAATGATAGCGATATTCTAAACATTAACAATATATAAAGACTCTAATCAAATATAAGTATCAAGGTACACAAATGCCTTGACCCCACTGGGAAGAGGTCTCTGAATGATGAGCCAGCATGAACACTGAAATTACAGCACCTACATGGCCTTAAAAAATATAGGGAGGCCATTCCAGAGGTAATGCTTACCACATCTCAGTAGGATCTCATAAAATTCCAAAGTGGATATCGTCCCAAATAGTGGGGCTCCTGAGGGCTCTGAAGATACCCAGGTCCAATGTCGTGGCAAATAGCTCTGGAGTTTGGTGCTTTGCCAGTGGGCCCTATTTTGGAGTTTGTGCTCCTGAGAGTGATAGAGTTGGACTCAACTGTGTCTTCCCTGCACATGGCTCATCTGTCCCTTGTATTCAAACTTATATGTGGTGTTGGAGTTTGTAGGTGTACATCCAGAGGCTTGAGTCTTTGGACTCTCCATGTGCTAGCTGGGTCCGGAACCTCCTTTTCTACAGCTCATTGGACTCACCCAGGACAACTGTGGGGAGATGATGATGGACAACGGTCATCCCAGGGAATGGATAGAGTCTGCAGCTGCAGGCAGGTAATCCCATCCATCTTCCCCACGGGATATAAACCTCCTCTCAATTGGAGGTGGAGTAGACATCACCATCCCAGACTCCTCAGGATGGGGGGAAGAGTAATGGCCTAGAGTGGACTTACTGGTATTCTGCTATAGACATATTGTAATTCTAGAAATGGAAGAAATTACAGCATTGTTGTGGAGCCAGTGGCCACTTGTTGCTCTGGGGGCAGGGAGATTGGAAAGCAAATGTAATAAAAGGGCTTTTTCAGAACTTGCAAATTGTCCTGAGTAACATTGAAATGACAGATATAGTCCATTTTATATCATTATATAACATGCAGAATTTTGTGCAAGAAAGAGTGTGGTCTACAATGTGAACTATGGTCCATGCCTGATGGCAAAACCCCAGGATGTGTTTATCAACTGCAATTGATGTGCCACACTCATGAAGGATGTTTATGTGGGAGGTTGGGGTAGGTGTGGGAGGTGGGCCGTATGGGAAACCCCTATATTTTCTGTGTAGCATTTATGTAATCTAAGTATCTTTTAAAAAACATTAAAAAAAAACTCTAGGTGGAAACCTTAACATTAAATTTTCCTGGTTTTTAAAAGGCCAAATAAAGTCAAATATAAATCCTCTCTTTTCCACCAATATCTCCAAGCATTCTCACAAATATGTACCCATAAAATTATTTGGAACACAATTTTAATAAATCATCATAGACACTAAGAAAAACAATTGCCATCACAAAGAGCCAGAAGAAAAGCCAACAGAGGACGCAAGCTTTTCACTGTTTCAGATTTTGAAAATTTTCAGACACAAAACATGAAATAATTTTTTAAGAAGGTTTATAAAATTCAAAGAATCTTGTAAATATATACAATCAAATAGAAACTCTAATGTTGAAATATCCAGTGATGAAAATTAAAATTTCCATATAGTGGAACAGAGAGAACATTGGCTGCAATAGAAACCAAAGCAACCCCTCCCCCTCCCTCCCCCTGGAACAGAAATTACTCAATAAAACATTTATCTGTGAAACTTCCCTATTTCTGACTCTTTGTGTCCATGCAGTTTCCCTCAGTAAACCATTCCATCTCATGATCTTCCTTTCCCAGAGCACAACAGAACTCTGTGTCATTCCAGTGACATTTTTTTTGTTGTTTCACTGGCTGTTTTCCCCATAGATAATAGATAAAATATATCTCCATTCTGGAAAATCAAGGATATGAAACAGATATGTAAACATAGTTGAGATTATGTTGGTGTTATGTCGGAGCTTCCAATTTTTCTGGGAAGGGAGATATGGAAGTGAGGGGAAATGGGAATATTGATATTGGTGGAAAGCAACTAGTAGATGAAATACAGGACCTTCACATTCAATACTTTTACTCTGTCATTTGCTTCTCTTGGATTATGGAATGGAGGATGGATTCATTAATCTTGTGTTTTCACTTGCTTTAACATTGGCTACATTATTATGGTGCATTATAAGACATAATGGATCTGTTACAGCTTTGTGCCATGTCTTAGTTTAAATGGCATTCCCTGAACTTGAGTGTGTTTATTGTAACTTCAATCACTCTGGATTAATAATCTTCAATAGAAAGTGTTCACCTGCTCTAAATTCTGTATGATAGGGTCCCAGTAAATTGTTATTTTTTTAATATACTTTTTTTTTTAAAGATACTTTGATTTCACAATTGTTAAAGAAAAAACATAGGGGATTCCCATATACCCCATCCCACTTTATTTCACATTAACAATATCCTTCATTAGCGTGGTAAATTTGTAACAATTGGTGAGCACCTTTTGGAGCATTACCACTAAGCATGGATCATTTACATTGTGCTTTACACTGTCTTCTGATCAATTTTGTAAGTTATGACAAGATATATAATGGTTTGTATCTGTCATTGCAATGTCATTCAGGACAATTCCCAAGTTCTGAAAATGTCCCTATATTACAACTGCTTATCCCTCTTCCTCCCTTCAGAAACTCCAGTGGCCAAAGGCTCCACATCAATGATAAAAGTTCTTCCATTGCGAGAATCACAATAAGTCTTTAGTAAATTAACAGTAATCCCTCTCTAGTCCATCATTCATTCCCCAATCCTGAGGATTCTAGGATGGTGGTACCCATTTCCCATCTAATTGAGAGGGGCTTAGATCCCATGGGGCCGATGATGGGACTGTCTTGCTTTCAGTTGCAGAAAGTCTTTGTTCCTTGGGATGGGCATTGTCCATCATCATCTTATTATTAGCTGTCCTTTTGTGAGCCTAATGAACTGTAGAGTAGGTGGTGAAACTCTATAGAGATTCAGGGCCCACCTGGCACATGGACAGCCTAAAGATTTAAGTCTCTTGGATATATATCTATCTATCAACTCTAGCACTAAATATAGGTTCAAGTAGAAGTGGCATAAGAGGCATGGGTAGGGAAAATACACCTGAGTCCAACTGTGTCACACTGGGGAGCATAAGTTCCCAAATAGGGTGCAATGGCAGGTCACTAAATTCTTGAGATGTCTGCCCTGCGTATAGTGCCTGGTTGTCACTACTATTTGAGGCAATATTTACTTTGGCAGTCAATGAGTTCCTGCTGAGATGTACAAAAGTGTAACCCCTGTAAAGACCCCCCATTGATCTTTGAAGTATTTTAGCCATATAAACTAATTTGCCTTTATACTTTCCCCCTTTTGAACATCTTACTCCTGTTGCATTGCTGGTTGGTGCTTGGCAGTAATTTTTTGGTGCAAGGAAGGCTCATCCCTGGGAGTCATAACCCACACCGAGGGATAGGTAATGCATTTATATGCTGAGTTTTGATTAAAGAAAGGCCATATCCGAGCAACAAGGAAGCTCTCAGGAGGTAACTGTTAGGCACCCTATAATACTAGGCTAAGATTAAACTTCAAAAGTAAAGGTTCATAAGTGCATTCACCAATATTAAGGGCCTGTCAATAGTCCTTCCTCCTTCACTAGTCACTGCCCCTATAGTAGGGGGATAATTGTTGTGCCTTTAGAGAATATGGCAGAGCTAACCAGGATGGTAATTCGATAATCCCTTGGTTATACTGTGAATCTCCACCCACCTTGACAAGGCCCCATGAACACGAACACATTTATATGCCTTATAGGTTTGCTTCAGATGAACCTCCTCCCTTGAATCCCCCATCACTTACACCCCACATGAATGATCTTCCCATGCTACAGTTGCAACCCCTCTGTGATCCAGAACTTCTTCAAAAATGAAGCTGAGAAAATAACCAAACACAGTTAACAAGAAAATGAGATAATGAGAGCTTTAAAAATTAAAAAAAAAATTAAAAATTGGAATAATAAAAATAATTAAAGGTATAAAATTAAAAATATATTTTTTGACTTTTTGTCTTTCATCATTGTAAAATCTGTTTTCTTGTAGGCACCTTGACATTTTCTTCTGTTTATTCTCCCAGTGTCTTATATTTCTTTCATTTTGTCTTCAAAGAAGATTTAGGTTACAGAAAAGTCACATATAGAACATAGGGCATTCTCATATACCCAACATCCTCCACCTTTTTCCCTTTCCCTCTTAATAACATTTTTCAAGTGGATGGTACATTTGTTACTATAGATTTATAAATATTGAAACGTTACCACCAACCATGATCAATGATTTACATTATGGTTTACATTTTGGACAATACACTTCTAAAAATTTTAATGAAATTTAACATGGCCTATATTCATTACTGCTAGACCATGCAGAACACATCCATTTCCCTCAAAATGCCCCAAGTTCTATCAATTCCATTCCTCTGTCCCCACAGGAACTATGGAAACCATCAAGCTTCACTCCTTGAAGAACAAGATTCATAATTACCTACAACAACATTGAGTGCCTGATATACTGGCTTATCTTCCCCTTTTGGGCCCTGCCTATGCTTTCAAGAGGTACAAACCCCTCAATTTGAGAATATAGAAGGACTCCCCAGTATAGGAGCGCAACTCCTTCCCACTTATTATGTGGTTCTCTGCAAACTGATACAATACACTATGATATGATGAACACTCACACACTCCCTTGAAGCCTGCCCCAGATGCACTCTGACCCAAATGCCCCTGACATCCAGCAGCTTAAACCAGTAATCCACCCCTGCCACATTGCCAAAAGAACATTTCCAACATTGAAGTTTCAACCTCATACCCGCAAATCCCCAGTGTTCACCTGGTCCCTCCACCAAATCTCCCCCCAGTTCCATGGACAGTCCACACAACCCTCTCCAACCCCCTCACAAGCATCACTGCTCAACCCAATACCATCAGTGCACCACTGTCATACTCATCCACTGCACAAATGCACACTTCCATCTTAACATAGATTTTGCCTATCTGAGCATTGGCTCATAAACTTCTTCTCCCTTTCTCTCACCTGTAAACCTACCTTCCAGACTCTACCTCTGTATATCTACTCAATTTTCTTAATTCATATCAGTGAGATTATGTAATATTTGTCCTTCAGGGCCTGGCTTGCTTCATTCAACATTGGGTCTTCAAGATTCATCCATCTTATTCCATGTGTTAATACTGCATACATTCTTACAGATGAGTAATATTCCCTTGTATGCATATATCACAATTTGTATATCCATTCCCCTGTTGATAGACATTTGGGTTGTTTCTAACTTTTAAAAATAGTGAATAACGTTGTTATGAACATTGGTGTGCATATATGGGTTTATGTCCATGCTTTTAATTCTGGTTACATACCCAGCAGTGAGATTGCTGGATCTTATAGCAGTTCTATAGTTATTCTCCTGTGAAACCGCCAAACTGTCCTCCACAATGACTGCACCTTTCTGCATTCCCACCAGCAGTTGTTAAGTGTTCCCATTCCTCCACATCCTCTCCAACATTTGTAATCCTCTCTGTTTTTAAGACCCTCAAGACTAACGAGAGCAAGATGGTATCTCATTGTACTTTTAACAGGCATTTCCCTAATAGCTAGTGATGTTGAGCATCTTATCATGTCCTTTTTAGCCATTTGTATTTCTTCTTGGCAGAACTCCATTCAAATCACTTGATTATTTTTTAAGTTGGTTATTTGTCTTCTTACTTTCAAAGGTGTAAGATTTCTTTATACATGCTGGATATTAGGGCCCTATCAGGTATGTGGTTACCAAATATTTTCTCCCATTGAGTAGGCTGCCTTTTCACTTTTTTGATCAACTCCTTTGAGGTGCACAAGTTTTTAATTTTGAGAAGGTCCCATTTATCCATTTTTTCTCTCATTGCTCATTCTTTGGGTGCAAAATTTATAAAACCATTTCCAAAGACTAGATCCTGTAGGTTCTTCCCTACATTATCATCCAAGGTCTTCATGGTCTTGGCTCTTATATTTAGATCTTTGATCCATCTTGAGTTGATTTTTTTTATAAGGTGTGAGATGGTGTTCCTCTTTCATTCTTTTGGATGTGGACATCTAGTTCTCCAAGCAGCATTTGTTGAAGGAGCCAAACTCTCTCAGTTGAGTGGGCTTGGTGGCCCTGTCAAATATCAGCTGATTGTATATGTGATTATCTGTATTACAATTCTCAATTCAGTTCCATTGGTCAGTATGTCTATTCTTGTCAAATACTTTGCAGTTTTGAACACCATAGCTTTGTAGTATGTTTCAAATCTGGGTAGTGTGATTCTTCTAATTTCATTTTTCTTTTTCAATATGTCTTTGATATTTGGGGCCTCTTTCCCTTTCAAATAAATTTCATAGTTACCTTTTCCAATTCAGTAAAAAATGCTGTGGTAATTTTTAGTGGGATTGTGTTAAATCTGTAAATCAATTTGACAAGAATAGATATATTAATGAGGTTTAGTCTTTCTATCCATGAACAGGGAATAATCTTCCATATATTTGGGTCTTCTTTGATGTCCTTTAACAGTGTTGTATAGTTTTTTGCATTCAAGTCATTTACATCTTCAGTTAAATTTATTTCTAGGTATTTGTTTCTTTTTGTTGTTATTGTAAATGGGATTTTTTTTCTTGATTTCCTCCTCAGATTGCTCTTTTTTGGTTTACAGAAATGCTACTTATTTTTGCACCTGAATCTTATAATCTGCTAATTAACTGAACTCATTGATCACCTCCAGAAGCCTTGTTGAACTTTCTCAGGGCTTTCTTCAGATAGGATCATGTCATCTGCAAGTAGTGAAATGTTTACTTTTTCTTTTCCAATTTAAATGACTTTTACAACTTTTTCTTGCCTAAGTGCTTGAGCAAGTACTTCTAACACAATGCTAAGTAAGAGCAGTGACAGTGGACATTCTTGTCTTGTTCCATGTCTTAGAGTGAAAACTTTTAGGATTTCACCATTGAATATGTTTGTTGTGGGCTTTTTAATATATACCCTTTAACATGTTGAGGAAGTTTCTTTCTATTCCTATTTTTTGAAGAGTTTTTATCAGGACAGAGTGCTGTATTTTGTCAAATATAGGGACTATCATGATTTTTTCATTTGATATGTTTATGTGGTGTATTACATTAATTGATTTTATTATGTTGAACCATCCTTGCATACCAGGAATGAAGCACACTTGGTATTTCATTTTATATATTTTTAAATACAATTAGCAAGTATTTTGTTGAAGATTTTAGCATCTAGCTTCATTACAGGGATTGGTCAGTAGTTTTCCTTTCTTGTGGCATCTTTTGCTCTGGTGATGTTGGCATTATAGAATGAGTTAAGCAATGTTCTTTCCACTTTTATTTTTTGAAAGAGTTTAAGCAGGATTGGTGTCAGGTTTTTTTTTTCCAGAAAGTTTGGTAGAATTCACCTTTGAATCCATCTGGTACTGGACTCTTCTTAGTTGGGAGATTTTTGATGACTATTTCAATCTCGTTACTTGTGATTGGACTGTTGAGTTTATCAATTTCTTCTTTTTTCACTGTAGGCTGCTTGTGTGTTTTTAGGAATTGGTCCATTTCCTCTAAATTATCCATCTTGTTGGCATACTATTTTTCAAAGTATCCTCTTATTATTCTTTTTAGTTCAGAGGGGTCAGTAGTAATATCCTCTTCTTTGTTTCATATTTTATATATTTGCATCTTCTCTCTTTTTTTTCTTTGTTAGTCTAGCGAAGGGTTTGTCAATTTTTTTACTCTTCTCAAAGAACCAGATTTTGGTTTTATTTTTTTCTATTTTTTTAAAATTTTATTTTCAATTTCATTTAGTTCTGCTCTAATCTTTGTTATTTCCTTCTTTCTACTTCCTTTGGAGTTAGTATGTTGTTCTTTTTCTTGCTCCTCCAGGTGTGTTGTTAGGGGTCTTTGATTTTAGCTTTTTTTCTTTTTTAATATAGGCATTTATGGCTATGAATTTCCCTCTCAGTACAGCTTTTGCTGCATCCCATAGGTTTTGATATGTTGTGCTGCCATTTTTATTCATTTCAAGGTAGATTCTGATTTCTTTTTAAATTTCCTACTTGACCCATTGATTGTCTTAGGGTGTGCTATTTCACTTCCATATCTTTGTGCCTAATCTGCTTCTCTGCCCCTTAATGATTTCCAGCTCCATTTCACTATGGTCAGAGAAATTACTTTCTATAATTTCAATCTTTCTGATTCATTGAAAGCTGTTCTTTGGGATAGCATGTTGTCTATCCTGGAGAATGATCTATGTGCGCTCAAGATGAATGTGTATCCTGCAGTCTTTGGGTACAGTGTTCTGGATATGTCTATTAGGTCCCGATCTTCTTATGTATTATTCAAGGTGTTTGTTTCTTTATTGATTCTCTGTCAAGGTGTTCTTTCTTATGGTTATAATGTTGTATTAAAGTCCTCCCACAATTAATGTAGATAAATCTATTTCTCTTATTAGAATTACCAAATTTGCCTAATGTATTTTGAGGCACCCAGGTTATATGCATAAATGTTTATGATTGTTCTTTCTTATTGATAGATTTCCCTTTTTTAAAATATATATTGTCCTTCTTTTGTCTTACAGTACTTTTGCCCAGTAAATGATTATTGAATTTAACTCAAAGTAATACAATTGAACAGGGCGGAGTTCACTCAAAACGAGTCTTCACCACCTTCTAACATACACTTGATGGCTTGCAGGGAGCTACCAAGCCACCCATTTCTCCATGAAAAAAGTATTTGTATATGTATCTGTAACTTGTTGTTTGTCCTGCATACAATTCCAATACATGTTACAGCTAAAATCTATATTTAATTTCTTTCTTCAAATTTCCTTATAAACACATGGAACACTGACCTAAATATTACCAGTAGCAGATAATTTGATGATTTTGTATCTTTACATAGATTCTTAGAGAATAAAATTCAGTTTTCCATATGAACAAATTTATACCCTTAGTTTAGAATGAATCATTATTTTTACCACACATCTTAAAGGTTTGGAGAAGGGTATAATCCCACTAATAAAATCGAGGAAAGTTTTTCCACTGAGACAAAATAGGCAGCACAGGGATTACAAATTATGTAAACTTGTAAGGGTATATAGCAGAGTTGTAATGATCTCCATCATTCACACATGAAATGTTCTACAAACATCTTCTCTTATGAACCTATGTACTAGCTAGATATATTAACAAGAAAAGAGGGCAAAGTCTTAAGGAATTTTGTAGGAGATAAAATTGCTTACTCTGCTAAATTGTACTCAAAGTATAAGTAAGTTTGACACCCAACATCAAATGATATGGTGTGTAATGGATGGGGGGGTAATAGCTCTTAACATCCATTTCTTCCTTCTTCTGCTTCGTGTTTCAGTACTTGGGTATGGTGAACTAGTAGGCACAGTGCATAATTAACCAATACTTATGTTAAGAAAGGATTGCAGAAAATGCCTCATGTTGGTGGAATCAACTATTTCAGTGGAGTCTTCTTCATTATACAATATTCCTGATGATAACAGATGTATCAACTTTCTTGGCTGTTTGTTTTTCGGTGATTTTTCAGTGTTTTTTGATTCCAATTACTTAAAAGGCATAATTCTAACTTCTTCAACAATGTTGAGAGTACATTGTTTCATCTAACATTCTTAAAGACATTTTTTTCAACAAGAGATTTCTTTTTAGAGAAAATAAGGTAAAGAGATAAAGTATTTAGTACAAGAACTGATTGCAAAAAAATCTATTATCCAGGATAGGAGAAAAACTTATTGAATGGGAGGACCGCAATGACACTGATTCTATCAGATAAATGTATAACACTAGTTTATGTATAGCATTGGCAAATCAGATTCACAATATATTATTTGTAGTAATCCCTAAAGAATGCGGCTAGTGAAGATTTTGGCAAACTGACTTGTGTATGTTATAAAACATTTTTTTGAGAATCATAATTCAAAGAATATGGACTGAGATGGGGCTTTTAAATTGCATTGCAGAGATTTCTTTTCAAATTCCAAGATGAGTATTTTTAATTCTCAGGTTATGGGTAACTGAAAAACCAGAAAATTTCCAGGTCTGCAGGGATCAAATATCTTTTTCTGAAAATTAAAGATGTGATATGCGTATAAATCAACTATAGAGAAACAGATATTTCTGATGTTTAAATGATTAAGAGATAGAATTATGTGGATTAGACACATAGCAGATTATCTTTCTATAAAGTCATAAAAATATCTAGATTTAGAATTCCCAGAGTTTAGACCCTCTTAATCATGAGCAAATTTTCAAACTTAGGTCAAATGATACTTTTATAAAAATAATGCTTCTAATCTGGAGGGTTTGTTTAAGGCCTGCTTTATGTCTTTGTTTCTAAGACTGTTAATAAATGGGTTTGGTATGGGAGTGTTTCCCATGTACATCATTGAGGTTATAGAATTTGCTCTTGAGTTTTGGATAGCAGCAGAACTAAGATATACTCCAAGACCTGTACCATGAAACAACGTCACTACTAAAAGGTGAGACCCACAAGTAGAAAATCCTTTATACTTTCACTCAGCTGTTGAGTTTCTCAAAATGGGGGATAAAATCTTAGAGTAAGAGAAAATGATTCCAATAAGTGAAATGTCACCCAGAAATCCAGCAGCAGAATAATCACTAGGTGATTGCCATGGTTTCAGAGCAAGTAAGTGCACTACCTGATTAACATCACAGAAAAAGTGAGGGATTTCCAACTCTTTAAAAAGAGATAATTGTAAAGCCAATAAGGCATATAAAAGAGAATAAAAAACATTCAATACCCAGGATGCCAGCAGGAGCAGGACACAGAGCTGGGGGTTCATGATGTCCATGTTGTGCAGGGGGCAACAGATGGCCAAAAGCGGTCATAGAACATCACAATCAAGAGGAATTTGATTAGTATTACAAAAAGCAGGAAAAATACATTTTGTTCTGACTGTTTTTATAAGTTATGATTTTGTTCTCTGGGAAGTTCAGCAGAATATTTGGGAAGTTCAGCAGCATCTTTTACAGATATCTGTACAAGACAAGTTGGAGAGGAAGGTATACATGGCCATGTGGAGGTGGCAGTCTGACATTATGGCTGGAATGATGAGCAGGTTCCCAATGAAAGTGACCAGGTACATGGACAGGAACACCTCAAAGAGGAGAGATTGTATTTCTGTATCTTCAGAGAGTCCCAGGATGATAAATTCTGAAACACCTCTTTGGTTTCTGATTCCAAGTAGATGATGAAACTCCTGGAAAGGAGGTCAGAGCTATGAGAATTTAGACACAACAGTGATCATCAAATTATCATAAATGCTACAGTAAATTATTTTTAATCGATGATACATTATCTGAAAATATCTGGGAAACCAAATGGTGCTGCTTCTCCTTGGTACAGTAGGTCACTAGACATCCTTGTCCATAATTGAAAACTTTTCCCAAGGCACTATTTTCAACTATAAATTCTCTTAGACTTTATTTTACTCAACAAACATTTTAACCAGTCATTTTGTAACATGTGATGAAAAATTTGGTGTAATGGATATAGGTGATGGTGACATAATCTGTTTAATATAATTGATATTACCAAATTGTACACTTGAAAATCATGAAAATGGGAAATTTTGAGTTACATATGTTATAAATTAAAATGTTATAAATAAATAAATTAAATAATTAATTTAAAAAATAGTCCATCTTCATGTATTGGAAGAAATGATGTTTAAAATGTCATTTCTTCCCAGTCAGATCTATAGATTCAAGACAATTCCATTTTAAATGTCAGGAAGTCATTTTTTGTATCTGGAAAAACAAAGTGCTCCTAGTCCATCAAAACCAGAAGCAAGTTGTCTATTCCTCCAAGAAGTATGGAAACATACATCTGTCTGAGGGAGTTTTTATAAGCTATGATTTCACTCTCTGGATGTTCAGGAGCATCTATGGTAAATTGTTGGAGTTGAAAAAGATATCTGCAAAACATAGATTAGAGAGGAAGAAGTATATGGGCAGGTAGAGGTGGGAGTTTGAGATGTTGCCCAGGTTTATGAGCAAATTCTCCATGAACGTAACAAGTTACATGGGCAGGAACAGCCCAAAGAAGAAAGAAGACACTTCCTTAATTCTTTCAGTCCCAGAAAGATAAATTCTGAAACACATGTTTGGTTTTCTGAATCCATCTATCCATTGATGAAACTGCTGAAAAGGACGCAGAGCAACAGAAAATTAGCCACAAGCAATGATCAGTAAATTAATGGAAATACTATGGTTTGTAAACACAATAATTAATTATTCCTTATTGGCTATATATAGCTCAAATGCCCTTCATCTGAAATTGTTGGGAAAACATATGCTCCTGCTTCTCCTTAAAGATTTTGTTGACTAGACATCATTATCCATACTTGAAAATATTTTTGCAAAGCAATATTTTCCACTACAAGTTCTCTCATATATATTTCAACCAACAAACATTATGGTCAGTCATTTTGTACCCTGTGATGAAAAAGTTGGGACAATGTATATTGGTGATCATAACACAAAACTTTGAATGTAAATAACATAACAAAACTTTTGACTTTAAAATGATGAAAATGGGAAATTTCAAGTCATATGAATCATGCAGGCTACTACAAAACAAGTTAAAAATAAATAAATAAATGTATTTTATCTTCATGGACTTGATAATATGAAGTTGTTAAGATGACATTTCTTTCCAACCTGATTGATATGTTCAACTGAAGCTCATTTTAAATGGCAGAAAGTCATTTTGTGCATATCAATAAACTTTTTCTCAAATTTCTATGGAAATGAAAAAGACATAGATAGACCAAAATTAAAATAATCAAATGTTATAATCAAACAGTATTGTATTGGTGAAATAGACAAATAAACTAAGGTCAAAACAGTCAGAAATAAACCAACACAAATATAGTTAACTGATCTTACAGGAAGGAAACAGGGCAATTCCATGGAGAAAATGTGGTCTTTTCAAAAACAGTGCTGGAACAAGGGGAGGCACACATGTGAAACAGAAGAGGAACTTAGGCAGAGAATGTACACATTTCACAAAAATTAAATGAAAATGAATCGTCTACAATAAAAGTAAAATGCAAAGTAAAACTTCTAAAATAAAATATACTAGATTTTTCATATATGCACTTTACCATATTGAGAAAACTTCCTTCTATTCTGATCTTTTGGAGTGTTTTTATCAAGAAAGAGTGCTGTATTTTGTCAAATACCTTTTCTGCATCAATTGAGAAGACCATGTGATTTCTTTTCTTCTATTGAATAATGTGGCTTATTAAGCTAATTGATTTTCTTGTGTTGCTCCACCCTTGCATACCTGGGATAAAACCCACTTGATAGTGGTGTATAATTGTTTTAATGTGCTTTTGGATTCTGTTTGCAAGGATTTTGTTGAGGATTTTTGCATCTATATTCCTATATTGTCAGTAATTTTCTTTTTTCATAGAATTTTTATCTTGTTTTGGCATTCTGGTGATATTGGCTTAAGAATAGAATGAGTTTGGTAGCATTCTTTTCTGTTCAATTTTTTGGAAGAGCTTGAGCAATATTGGTATTAGTTCATCTTTGAATGATTGGGAGAATTCACCTGTGAAACCATCTTGTCTTAGGCTTTTCATCTTTGGGAGGTTTTTGATGACTGTTTCAATCTCTTCACTTGTGATTGGTTTGTTGAGGTCTCTATTTCTTCTAAAGTCAGTGTAGGTGATTCATGAGTTTCCAGGAATTTGTCCATTTCATCTACATTTTCTAGATTTTGGCATAGAGTTGTTCATAGTATCCTCTTATAACTCTCTTGTTTCTGCAGGGTCAGTGGTAATGTCTCCCTACTTAATACTGATTTTATTTATTTGAGTCTTCTCTCATTTTTTCTTTGTCAGTCTAGCTAAGGGTTTTTCATTTTGCTGATCCTTTAAAGAACTAACTTTTGGTTTTGTTAATTCTCTCTAATGTTAACCTACATCTAGCATTGTACTCAATGGTGAAAGACTGAAAGCTTTCCCATCAAGATCAGGATCAAGACAAGGATGCCAACTGTCACCATTATTATTCAATATTGTGTTAAAAGTTCTAGGTAGAACAATTAGGCTACACAAAGAAATATAGGGCACTTAAATAAGAAAGGAATAATTAAAACTTTCCTATTTTCTGATGACATGATCCTATATCTTGAAAATACTGAAAAATCCACAACAAAGTTATTAGAATTAATAAACGAGTTCAGCAAAGGGGTGGGATACAAGGTTAATAAGAAAAAAATAATAGGATTTCTCTACACTAATGATGGGAAATCTTAGGAGGAAATAAGGAAAAAATTACATTTAATGACTAAAACAATCAATTATTTAAGAACAAATTTAAAAAATGGCATAAAGGAAAGGCATATTCAGAAAACTACAAAACATTGGTAGAAGAAACTGAAGAGGACTTAAATAAATGGAAGGATATTTCCTATTCAAGGACTGGAAGACTAAATATTTTTAAGATGTCAATTCTACCAAACCTGATTTACAGATTAAATGCAATCCCAATAAAAAATCTCAACAGCCTATTTTGCAGAAATTGAAAAGCCAAAAATGAAATTTATTTGGAAGGGTAAGGGACCCTGAATAGTAAAAAAGAAGAACAAAGTTGGAGGACTCCCACTTCTTGACTTGAAAGCATATTACTTAGGTACGGTGGTAATAAAGAGCATGCTACTGGCATAAGGACAGACAGATTGACCAATAGAACCGATTTGAGAACTCAGGAATTGACCCTCACATCTATAGTCAAGCAATTTTTGACAATGCTGTTAAGCCCACCCAGTGGTGCCCGAACAGTCCATTCAACAAATGGTGCTGGGAGAACTAGATAAGCCATAGCCAAGAGAAAGAAAGAGGACCCAAAACTCACACCTTATACAAAAATTAACTCAAAATGGTTCAACAACTTAAATATAAAAATAACAACCATAAAACTCCAGAAGAAAATGTAGGAAAACATTTCAAGTTCTTGTGGTAGGTGGTAGTCTGTAAAAACTTACCTCAAAAGCATGAGCAATAAAAGAAAAAAAAAAAACACAGATAAATGGGACCTCCTAAAAATTAAACACTTCTGTACCTCAGAGGACTTTGTCAAAAAGGTGAAAAGCAGCTGACTCAATGGGGAAAATATTTGGCAATCACATATCTGATAAAGGTTTAATATCCATGGTATATAAGCATATCATACAAGTCAACAATAAAAAGACAAAGTACACTATTAAAAAATGTGCAAAAGGCTTGAAAAGACAACTGTCCAAAGAAGAAATACAAACGGGAAAGAAACACTTGAAAAAATGTTTAACATCAATTGCAATTAGGGAAATGCAAATCACTTCTAATTGATTTAGAATCAATTAGATCCTAAATCAATTCTAATTGGCCACTATTAGAAAGTGAGAAAACTGTAAATATTGCAAAGGATGTGGAGAGATAGGAACGTTTATTCACTGTTGGTGGGAATGAAGAATGGTACAGCCACTGTGGAGGACTGTTTGGCAGTTCCTATGGAAGTTAAATATAGACTTTCCATGGGACCAGGCAACACCATTGTTAGGTATATACCTAAATAACTGAAAGTAGTGACACAAATAGGTATCTGCAATCCGAAGCTCACAGCGTCATTATTCACGATAACCAAAAGTTGGGAACAACCCAGGTTTCCATCAACTGATGAATGGATAAACAAATTGTTCAGTATACACATGATGGAATATTATGCAGCAGTTAAGAAGATATGAAATCGTGAAACATAGGAAAACATAGATGAACCTGGAGGACATTATGTTGAGTGACGCAATCTATACACAAAAGGAAAAATACTGTACAATTGCCCTATTATGAACTATTATATATTATGTGAAATACAAATTTATTATGTGAAATATGAATATGAGTAAAATTGCATATATAAGACCATTTTTCCTTGCAGCTGAACAAATGTGAGTTAATACTACACAATATTAATATCAGACAAGAAAAACAAAAACACTTTTCTAAGTGAAAGAGACCAGATACAGAATAGTACATATTGTATGATTCCATTTATATAAAATGTAAACATAAATCGATTCATAAGGATGAAAAGAAATTAGGTGTTGTGTAGCTCTGAAGAAGGAATGCTAAGGGGTTTGGAGTCTTTCTTTTCAGAGTAATGAAATTGTTCTAAAATTTTTTAGATGATGAATGTACAAAATTTTGATTATTCTAAAAGCCATTGATTATTCACTTTAGATAGGAAAGCCAGAAACAGCAGCTATATACAGTGGGGAAAGCATAGAGAGATTGAGAGGTGAGGAATTCTCTTCTTTGTCTTTTTTTGTTTGTTTTTTATTACTATTGAAATAATGAAAGTGCTCTAATAATGATTGAAGTGATGAATGCACAACTTTGTGATTATAGCAAATACCATTGATTTTATACCTTGGATGAATTGTTTGCTTTATTAACATGTATTAATACAATTGATTAAATACATATACCAGAAAATCTGGGGGCCCATGGTTTGTGATAAATTTTTAGATATATCACTCACAGCATGATCCAAGAAAAAAGAAAATTTAAGAGTTAGATTTATTCAAACATAGAGCATCTGCAATGTGAAAGATATTGATAAGTATTTGAAAGGAAAATCCACAGATTTGGATAAAACATTTACAAAACACCTCTGATAAATATTTGTATCCAAAATACAAAGAACTTTTAACACCCCAGAATAACAAAGCAAATGGTCAATTAAAAAATGGTCAAAATATCTGAACAGAATCCTAACCTAAGAAAATATACATTTCACAAACAATCATACAAAAGGAAGCTCAACATCATTTTTCATTACGGAATTCCAAAACAAAAATAGCAATGATATATCATCACACACTTATTAGAATAGGTAAAAACCTAAACACTGAAAATACCAATTGATGTTGAGGATGTGGAACAAAATGACTCTCATTCATTGCTAGTAAGAACACAACATGGTGCAGTCAGAAAGAAGTTCAGCAGTTCTTGGAAAACTAAATATAGACTGACGATACAATCCAGTAATTGTTCTCCCTTGTATATATGTGGCTGATAAGAAAACTTAAGTCCACACACAAAAACTCACGGGTGAATGTTTATGGTGGCATTATTTATAATCTCCAAAATCTGAAAGCAACCAAGATTCATTTCAATAGGTGAACAAATAAACACACTGTGCCATATCTATACAATGGAAAATTCCTCAGTGATAGGTATAAATGTTCCATCCAGCCACAAAAGACCAGGATGACTCTTAACTGAATTTTGGATAATTGACAAAAAATTTCTAAAAATGCTACATGTGAGGGATATCAATTACATGGCCTTCTGGATAAGGGTAAACAGTGAGACAATAGAATTCTCACTGGTTACAAGGGTATTGGGGAGAGTGAAGGATGGTTGAGTAGATGAAGAACAAGGGAAATTTTAGAACCATGAATCTATCCTGTATAATAGTGTTAATTGTAGACACATGATGTTATGCATTTGTTAAACCCATTGAACGTTATAACAATGAAGGTTTTGCATACAAATAAAAATTCATTTACAAGGTCAAGAGAATCCCAGGATAGAATGAAAAATTGCAAAATTATATAACTGTATTAAATAGTATGTCCTGCATTCACAATGGGTGATGGAGTAAAAAGTACAGAAAGAAATAATATTGGATATGAATGGAGTCTGTAAAATGAAGTTAAAAGAAACCATACCTAAGTATTTTACTCTAGTTAATAAAGTTGTATCCCGTTAGGGTATGGATTAATAATTCTAATAATTCTATACATGTACACTAGTATCAAACAATTAATAAATGGATGAAAGATCCATCATAGAATAAGTCTAAAGAGAAATGTGAGTTACTTTTACAAACAGAATTAGCAAAATTTTATTTGGTGCAAGCAACAAAAGTTTTATTTAGTATAGGTGAAAACAAACTATGACTTTTATAAAGCACAACATTTCCTAATTTAATTTATCAATTTTTAGTGGTTGAATGATGTTAAAAACAAACACAAGATGTATATGAATGTATAAATAGACTCAAAATTTATTTTTTAGAATAAGAATATAACACAATAAAATACTTTAAGAAAAAAAGAAAAAAAAAGAAACCATACCTAAGTATTCTATTCTAGTTAATAAACTTGTATCCCATTAGGGTATGGATTAATAATTCTAATAATTCTATACATGTACACTGAAATCAAATAATTAATAGATGGATGAAAGATGGGGGAATAGTTTCTCATTGTGCAGACAGAACTTACAGATAAGAAAGGGAGGAGGCTAAAATTGTCTTTGAGTAAGAGTTAGTTTTTAAACCTTACACGCAAATCACAAGCAACAAAAGAAAAAGTAGATAAATGGTTTCCCTCAAAATTAAACACATTAGCACCTCAAAGTTCTTTGTCAAAAAGGTGAAAAGGCAGAAATATTTTCTCAATTGGAGAAAATATTTGGTGATCACCATATTCAACAAAGGTTTAATATCCATGATATATAATGAGATATTACAATTCAAAAATAAAAAGTCAAACTACTCAATTAAAAAATGGGCCAAGGACTTGAAAATACAATTATCCAAAGAAGAAATACAAATGGAAAAAAAAAAAAAAACACCTGGAAAAATATTCAACATCACTAGTGATTAGAGAAATGCAAATCAAAACTACAATGAGATATAATTTCACACCCATTAGAATGGCCAATATTAAAAAGTCAGAAAAAATATATGTGTTGGAGAGAATATGAGGAAATGGGAATGCTTATTCACCGTTCTTGGGAATGTAGAATGGTACAGCCACTGTGGAGGACTATTTGGCAGTTCCTAAGGAAGTTGAATATAGACTTGCCATGTGACCCAGCAATACCATTACTAATTATATCCCCAGAAGAACTGAGAGCAGTGACACAAAAAGACACCTGCACACCAATATTCATAGTGGCTTTATTCATGGTTGTCAAAAGATGGAAACAACCCAAATATCGATCAACCAATGAATGGATAAACAAATTGTGGTTTATAACTCAATGGAATATTAGGCACCAGTAAGAAGAAATGAATTCATGAAGCCTATGACCATATGACCACATGGATGGACCTGGAGGACAATATGTTGAGTGACACAAGTCAGACTTACAAAAGAACAAACACTGTATGATTGCACTGTTATGAGCTAAATAATTTGTGTAAAATCATGGAGTTAGTAATTAGAATATAGGTCCCCATAAATCAAAAGAGGGTAGAGAATGGAAAGCTGAGGATTAATGTGTACAAAATTGGTAAAAAAGTTTTTTTGTAATTCTTTGGAAATGAATAGAAATGTTGAAAACATATTATAGTGATTGCAACTAGCAGAGCTATTATACGGGTATGACAGTGATTGAAAAGTAAGTCTGCGGACATGTATATTATTAGAAGGAAAGCTAAAAAATGTAACATGAGACTGTATAACACTGAAATCTGTTTAAATATGAACATGGGTGATATTGCATATATAGGACTGCTTTTTTCACTGTTTTTTTGTTTTCTTACTTTTTATATTTTAATTTATTTTTAAAAGAAACTTTAGATTACATAAATGTTCTAAAAATGGTTGAAGCAATGAATTCACAGGTATGTGATTATACTGAATACTCTTCTTTCTACATTTTGGGTGGATTTATGCTTTATTAATATGCAGTAATACGTTTGTTTTTTTTTTTTAAAGTAAATAGGTGCTATAATAAACTCCTCAACGATGGGGTTATAGGAAAGATTAAAGTTATAGAAAAGGTGCAGAGTGCAGACGAAAGAGCTCCTATTGCCAAAATTGGAGCAAATTGAACAACAAATAATAAAGTAGTGTTGTATCACAGTCCAAGGTATAAAAAAAATGTCTTGAGTCCATCCTGATATAAATAAATTATTGATTAAATAACTTGGAAGCGACAAATCTCCCATGCAAAAGAATTCCAATAAATTTTGTAGATATTGCTCTTTCAATGGTGTGGAGCATAGCACAAACTTCTGAAGTGTGAGCTTCATCTAGTGAATTCTTTCCAAAAATGGAGAAATGAGGAATTTCATAGTGAGAAAAACTGCAAACACTGTTATTGAAAGTCAATGGCAACAGTGATAATTCATATTGATAGTTTGCACCATGGATATGATGTGAAGAAAATGGCACTTTATCCCTGGTGCCTTCCTCCAAAAACCCATAAGCCCAGTCTAATCATGAAAATAACATCAGAAAAATTCCATCTGAGGGACCTTTTACAAAATACCTGACCTGTACTCCTCAAAACTACCAAAGACATAAAAAACAAGGAGAGTCTTAGAATCTGTCACAGCTATGAAGGGTCTAAAATTTTATGAGAAATAAATGTAATGTGGTATTCTGGATAGGAGGTGTTAAGAATAGGGGAAAGTAGGTGCAGGTTTTTTGTAAACTCTCTCTATTATACTTGCAATTTTGCTGCAAACCTAACAAAATTCTAAAAAATTAAGTTTATTAAGAAGTAAAATTATTTGTGAAATGCAAAAGCCTATATAACGAGCTCTAAGCTTCATTACAGATGCAATTACATGCCTGTAAAAAAATTATCACTCTGCTATAAGCCTCACATTCTTCATCCATTAAATCAATATAGTGAAGACAATTTCAATAAAGTAAATAAAGTAAAGAATATAAAATGATCAGTATTGTGCCTAGTATAAATAGTGAATATTTTTAATATTATAGTTCAATTTCCCACACCTTCTTCCCACTTTCACTGTACTATTTCCAGCCCTCATCACCTCTCTGTGGTTTTCGTAAGAGAAGTAGTCACATTGACCCAGAGTGAGCATTCCTCATGGCAAGCCTTTTCATGAACATCACCTTCTATAAAACCCACACTGACTCCCCACTAACTCCCCAGCACAAATATTGTGCTGTTTTGCCTATGTAACTTTGTATTACACTTCAACATCATGACACATGGGGTCATTTGACTTTCCTTTTCTTTTTTGGATGTTCATGGCTTTTTGGAGCCCCTGTTCCTTCCAAATGAATTTGGTAATAGACTTTTCTCTTTCTGTAAAGTAGGCTGCTGGAATTTTTATTGAGATTGTGTTGAAACTATAAAGAAGTTCAGGTAGAATTGACATGCTTGCGATATTTATCTTCCAATCCATGAACACAGAATATTCTTCCAATTGTTTAGGACTTCTATGACTTCTTTTCACATTGCTTTCTATGATCTGTAAATGAAGAATATTATTGCAGGAAATGCCAAGAGAAATTTCCTGAAAATTTTCTACCAATCAAAATAATTGTTAAATAGATACATTGCACCCCAAGAAAAATCACAGAGATTAGTGATGTTATCAATTTTTGCACAAAAAGGGATTGTAATGTCTATTACAACCCCACCTAACTTATTTATTTGAGGTTCTGAGGGTGGGGGATTGAAACCAGGACTTCAAATAAAGGAAACTGGTGTCCAAACACTGAGCCATATCTTCTTCCCTGAGTTGGCTTTTTTGTTTGTTTTGCTTGTTGTTTGTTTCTATTTTTTCAGGAAGCAACAACAACTGAACCTGGGACCTCTCATGTGGAAGGTGGGTGCTCAACTGCTTGAGGCGTATCTGCTCCCTCACCTAACTTATTTAAATGTGCAGGAGAAAGGCAAATATGGGAGATGGAATGTGGCTTATTGCAAGCTTAAAAAGATGGTATATCCACTTCAGGATATGATCTCTTTCTTGGACCAAATAACACAAGCCCTGGCAACAAGTATAAATACTTTGATGTGACAAATTATTATTATTTTTTTGTAAGGTGAATTGGCTGTATTAGCTATTATACAGATCACACTTCATTTATGTCTATTATGAGAAATAAAGAGGCATACTTCATAGTGATAAATGGGTCAATTAATCAAGAAGAAAACAGTACCGATGGCATACGACTCCAATAATGGAGCTACATTAAATAAAACAATGACTGTTCTACAAGAAGGAGAGACATCTACAATTATAGTGAGATATTCCATTTTCCAATAATCAATAGATTAGACAAAACTAAATAATAATATAAAAGTATTGATCAAATTTTTCAAAAGACTCAGTTGCATTGGCATTTTGGAAATTAATGAATACCACCCAAATTATAAGAACCTGAGGCTATTTATTCAGGCATTGTCGACTGTAGCCAACCAATATCACCTGCAAGTGTTTCTTCTGTGATTGGCTTAAATTTACATCATTTATCATACCTATTTACTTAATTAGTATTTGCTGTACTTTTAACTTTTTAAAGTGGTTGCTAAAAGAATTACAGCAAGCATTTTTTTTACATATAAATAAAGCATAAACTTTATCCAAAGTATACAATCAATGTTTTTTTTGGTATAATCACATAGTGTGTGTTCATCACTTCAATCATTACTAAACCATTTTCATTATTTCAATAATAATAATAAAAAACAAAGAAAGGCAATCTACAAAACAAGAAAATTCCTCACCTCTCAATCTTTCTGGTTCCCCTGCTCTACATAGCTGCTATTTCTGGCTATTCTTGCACAATTATTTCTTCATATATATATATATATATACATATATATACATATATATATATATATATTTTTTAAGATGCTTACTTAAAAGTTACACAAAAATTACAGGAATTCCCATGTTCCCCACCTCCCACAACTCCCATTACATCCCATATAACCTTCTTTCATTAGTGTGGCACATCACCTGAAATGGATATACACATCCTGGGGATTTGCCACTAAGCATGGACCATAGTTCACGTTGTAGACCACACTCTCTCCAACACAGTTCTGCATGTTATATGCTGATGTATAATGGCTTGTATCTGTCATTTTAATGTCACTCAGGAGAATCCCCAAGCCCTGAAAAAGTCCCTGAATTAAAAAGGCATTTCCCTTCCCAGCCCCGAAAATGACCAGTGGACACTGGCTCCACCTAACTGTTGTAATTTCTTCCATTGCTGCAATCACAATATGTCTATAACAGAATACCATTAAGTCCCCTCTACTCCATCCTGAGGAGTCTGGGTTGGTGATGTCCACTCCACCTACAAGTGACAGGGGGCTTATACCCCATGGATATGATGGATGGGATTATCCTGCCTGCAGTTGCAGGCTCTCTCCATTCCCTGAGATGGCCCTTGTCCATCATCATCTTCTCACCAGGTGACTTGGGTAAGTCCATTGAGCTCTAGAGTAGTAGTTGCAACCCCACCGAGATTCCAGGCAGAGCTGGCACATGGGCAGGCCAGAGGCTCCAGCCTCTTGAAGTATACCTGCAAACTCCAGCATCACATATAGGTTTGAATAGAAGGGACTCATGGACCATGTGTAGGGAGGACTTATTTGAGTCCAACTCAATCACTCTCAGCAGCACAGATTCCAAAGTAGAGCCCACTGATAAGGCAGCAATCTCTGGAGCTATCCCCCCTTATATAGGATGTGGGGTCTCCAGAGGCCTCAGGAGCCCCTCTGTGTGAGATGATATCCACTTTGGTGTTCTATGAGATCCTACTGAGGTGTGCATAAGCATTACCTCTGGGGTGACTTTCCGACTCTCTTTGAAGTCTCTTAGCCACATGAACTCATTTGTCTTTACCTTTTCCCCCTTTTTTACAAGGTCTTTTTCCAGTCATATTGCCAGTTGGCACTCGGTATTAATTGCTTGTTGCCAGGGAGGCTCATCCCTGGGAGTCCCACTCTGGGGTGATGGTAATGCATTCATAAGCTGAGCTTGGCTTAGAAAGAGGCCATATTTGAGCAACAAGGAGGCTCTCAGTTTGTAAACCTTAGGCACCCCACAACAGTAGGCTAAGTTTCAATTACAAGAGCAAAGACTCATAAGGCTAGTCATCAATAACAAGAACCCATCAGTGGACCATCCTCCTTTACCAGACACTGCCCCTGCACTCAGGGGACTTTTTCTGCTCCCTTGGAGAATGTGGCAGAGGTCTTCAGGCTGGGAATTCAGCATTCTCTCATTTATTGAGTGATTGTCTACCCACTGTGCCCATGACCCACCCCTTGATCATTTGAACAATTTTATATATCTTTCATGAATATTCAGGTGAATTTCCTCCCATGAAACCCCCATCACATACACCCCCCACCAATGATCCTCTGCTGCCCCCATTGAAACCCTTCTGTGATCTAAACCTTTCTTGAAGATGAAACCCATATAGTAGCAAAATACAATTAATAGGAAAATGAAATAATAATGACAAGCTTAAATGTAAGAGATAAAATACATGGAAACTCAGAAAAAATAAGGTATAAATAAAGTTAAAGGATTGGGACATTCAAAAAATGGGAAAAAACAAAAATTTTTTTTTTTAAATAAAAAAATAATAATGATATTTATTATTTTTTTCCTATTATCACTGCATTATTGGATGTCAAGTCTGTACCATGGCACCTTCTCCCTCTCACTATCCAGTGTCTCCCAAATTTTCATTAATTTTCAAAGAAGTTTTAGGTCACAACAAAGTCACACACAGAATACTAGAGACTCTCATATACGCAACGTCCTTCCCCTTTCCTCACCCCATATTAAATTTTTTTTTACTGTGGATGGTAGCATTGGAATAATGGTTATACAGATAGTGAAACAGAACTACTGAACATTTTCAATGGTTTACAGTATAGTTTACAATTTAGGCAGTACAGTTTAATAATTTTTGATGATATTTACCATGTCCTATGTCCATTACTGTAAGGTAATGAAAAACATTTCCCATGACCACTGAATACCCCCTGTTTGATCTTTTCTGTTCCCTCCTCCCCATTTCCCTGAGGCACATGACACTCCCTTGTCTTGACTCATTGGATGACAAGATTCAGAGTTACATGCAACAAGAGGTCTTGACACACTGATTATCCTCCCCTATGAGGATCCACCCTTGCTCCTAAGAGACACCCACCTGTCTGTTTCTGGGTGAATCGATCCTCCCAAAGATGGGGGTACATCTCCTTCCCACCCACCATATGGGTCTCCACTCCGTGACACAACACATTACGACAGGATGAACACTCACACACTCCCCAGAAGGTTACTCCAGCTTCATCTCATCCTGAATTATTCCCACAGCCTACACCCTGAACTAGTGACACTACCTTGTCATATTGCCATGAGAGCATTCCCACTCCTGCGCTTTCAACATCATACCCACAAGTCACATGTTCACCTAGTCCCTCTCCCATTTCTCCCCCCAGTATCCTGGGTATTCCAACCAGCCCTTCCTAATCTACCTACCTGTCAAACCTGCACCACCAAACCCAGTAATATCACTACCCACAAGTCATATCATTCAATATGCAACTATATTCTATCACTTTACAATAGATTATGTCCATGTGTTGATGGCTCACAACCTTTTCTTCTCTTTCTTTCCCTTCTTAACCTATCTTTCAGACAATGGTTTTCAGAGACTGCTCACTTTCTTCAATTCAAATCAGTGATGTCATATACTGTTCATCCTTCAATTCCTGGCTTGCTTCACTCAACATAAGGTCTTCTAGATTCATCCATGTTATTCCACGTGTAAACACTTTATTCCTTCTTACAGCCAAGTAATATTCCATTGTATGTATGCACCACATTTTGTTTATCCATTCTTCTGTTGATGGGCACCGGGTTAAATTACAATTTTTGGAAATTGTAAACAATGCCGCTGTGAACATTGA
>JAQZBX010010337.1:0-44499 GCA_029593785.1 Cabassous unicinctus | reverse complement strand
ACTCATCTTCCCAGACAGTCCTGTTAAAGAGAACAGTTTGACAGATGGGAAAATTAAAGCTCAGAGAAGTGAAACCATTTTCCCAAATGAACACAGGATAGAAGAGGCTGGACTGTAGCCCAAGACCTTTTTATCCTAGGTCTAAGAAACATCTATTACTTCACACTGCATTGATAAGAGTTGAATAAATGGCCTAGCTGTCTCCTCTGCTTAATTACAATTGAGTTCTCTGATGCCAGCAACCACATTCAAACTTACTTTACCCAAGAACCAAATCATGGGTGTGTTAAATAATTGGAACAATAATCATCTCCCCTGTAGAGACAGAATCAAGATCATATCTAACATAGGCAGTGCATTCCTTAGCTTAGCAGTGTTCTCACATTTATTTTTACTACATGCATAAATAAATGAATGGAAACTATAAGTTCATTTTCAAACTATTTTTGAGATACCTGTTCAAGGTATCTTCATCTTCATCTGGACCCACCTTATTCCTCTGTTCTTTTTGTTCTATTCTCCCTCTTTCCACACCTCTTCCACATGATTATGTACACATTGTGTGTTACCTTCTGGTCTACAATGCCGTGTGTTTGCTCTTTGCACATCCTAGATCTTGGTGCATCCTGCTTTACCTTTTAGGAACATTTTCCTCATAACTCTTCATAAGAAATTTGCTCTGTTTTTTTCCATGCATACTTTAGTCTGCAGCTTAGATTTCAGCTCCTTCATGGAGGCACCTCTGATACAACTTAAATAATGAGGAACCTCCAAAGAGCTCTTATCACCATGTTTTGTAACCATCTTTGCATCTCCTTGTGTATATTACTTGAGGACTGAAACTTTATTTGATTATTATTTAATCCAGCACAACTAGCAGTTTCTCCAGTCCTTATGGGTATAAAATATATTTGTAAATAAATGGAAGTTGAATGACTTGCTAAAATATAACAAATGAAAAACCTGATCAAACTAGTCAACCCTGTTAACAGTATGTCTCCGCTCTGAAATAGTGCAGTGTAGCAGAAAAGTGGGTTGGGCGTAGTACAATGTCATTGGCCTTCATTAGCTCTGTGGCCTAAATGTGCTACATAACCAATGAGTCTTTATCATCCAGATTAAAAAAACAAACTGATGCAAATATTCTCGTTGCCCCGATTTTGTGATAATCAGGGTAGGCTAAACATTTGCTATATTAGAAACCATGCATGTGCTCCCAGACCTAGTTTTTCTGGTTTTTGGAATGCTGGTGATAAACTAAGCCTGATTTATTACATGACCATCCTGTATGGGAAAAGACTGTAACTTTGGGTATCTTTGGTCGACCTTGAGAGATACAGCAGGGGGATGGATGTGGCTCAAATGGTTGGGCATCTGTCTCCCATATGGAGGGACCTGAGTTCGATCCCCGGGACCTCCCAGTAAAAAGAAAAAAAAGGAAAATATAGAAGGCGCGTGGACCACCAGGCCCGGCGGGCCATGCAGCAACATGATAACATAACCGTAGAGTGACACAAGGGAAAACCAAGGTGAGATGTGCTAAAAAACCAGGAACTAAGGTGGCGCAGGTGGCAGGATGCCTCTCTCCCACATCAGAGGTTCCGAGGATTGAATCCCAGTGAAGACAGGAGGAGAAGGATGAGAAAAGAGGGCAGGAAATGGAAACAGAGTTGCCCAGCGAATGGACACAGAAACAGCAAAAATGGGGGTCAGTAAAAATGGATAAAAGTAAGTAAATAAATAAATGAATCCTTAAATGTTTAGAGGAGGAAGATATGGACTATAGTTAGTAGTAATACTTTCACCATGCTCTTTCACGATATGTTAACAAATGTTTCACAGCAATGCAGAGTGTTCATGGGCAGGTGTGGGGGGTGATGTGTGGAAGCCCTGTATGATGTTATGTGTGTTTGTTTTGTAAGTTCACGATGCTTGCTGAACACTTATAGTTTATGTAGGTTCATGTATGAATGATATACTTCAATAAATTGTTTAAAAACAAAACTTAAAAACCATAAGACTGTACAATGCAAAGAGTGAACACTCATGTAAACTGTGGACTATAGTTAATAATATAATTATAATAATATTGTTTCATCAGTTGTTACATGTTAATAATGCATTTATTGCAATGTGTTAATAGAGAAAACTGCATGTGAGAGGAGGGGGAATATGGGAACTCTGGATTTTCTGCATGATTTTTCTGTAAACCTATGGCTTCTTTAATAAAAAGTTAATAAAAAAAAAAACTGATAGAGTTAATTGCATGATGAAGTGGATAATGCATGCAAGTTTCCTGGCACAGAAAATGTTCCATACATGTTAGCTATGAGGTTTCTATTTCTTTTGCCTGGCCTTTCTTATATGCTGGCCCTTTCCAATTTGCACACTGGCAGTGGGTAATCTCATTCATTCCATGCCTATAATAGCTGTCCTCGTGGTCATAGCTTTTGTAGCCATTTCTGAATTTCATAGCTGCATATTTACTCTTTTTGCGATGCTTTTCCTTGGAAGTCCCCAAAGAACTTCAAACCTTTCATATGAGTATAACCTAGAGGCTAAGAGTCTTTTTAAATCACTAAATGTAAATATTTACATATGTTCCTGCAAAAATGTAATTGTATTTATCAATGGGGCACTGTTCCAGACTCTGAAGGGGCATGTTGTAGTATATAATATATTCACTCTATGAAACACTGTACTCCAAGAATTTGGGGAAAGGTATTGTGGATGCAATACCTTTTTATTAGGTTGTTACATGGATTAAATTGAGTTAATGCATATAAAGTTATCAGAACTATGCCTGGCACACTGTGAGAAATGAGAACATTTTAGTTTTTATTATGAAATCCAAAATGGACTTAATTCTCTATTTTCCCATACTGACTCTTCTCACATGTTTCCTAATTCACATTTTGGCACTGCCATCTTCTCTTTTCCATCACCAATACATTTGTAAGTCATAATCAGTTATTCATTTCCCCTTCACCATCCAATCCATCCAGGCCAACTCTACTTCATAAGCATGTTTTGTCACAATAATTATATCTGTTTTAGTTTTCTAAAGGCTGCCAAGGCTACATATCATAAATGGGTTGGCTTTTACAATGGGGATTTATTAACTTATAAGCTTTGGTTCTGAGGCTGAGAAAAATGTCCAAATCAAGGCATCAGGTGAAGCTCTTTCCCTGAAATGGCTGCAGGCAATTCTGGACTCCTCTGCACGTAGCGGGATCTGCTAGTCTCTGTCTTCTCTGAGCTCCATTGCTTTCAGCTTCTGGCTGCTCCATCTGTGACTTTCTTTCTCAGTTTTCTGTGTGTGCATGTGTGTTTTCTGCTCATGTGTCTCTCCCATTTAGAAAGGAATCTAGCAATAAGATTAAGACCCACCCTGGGCCACTCCTTACTGAAATAATCTAATCAAAGGCCTTTAACTGAAATAATTAAATCAAAAAACTCCAACTAAATCGGTTCACTACCACAGAAATTGATCAATAAAAGAACATAATTTTCTGTGGTCCACAAAAGACTCAAACTACCATACTCAAACTATCCTTTATCCATCACCACACCTACCTTTAAATTCAGGTCACATATTTTTAAACATGCTCTCAATTAAAAATGAAGTTCATGCATGTTAAAAAATTCAAATATAGAGGACTGAGAAAGTGAGTTTCACCCATCCACATTCCCACTTCCACCTTCCACCTTCCACCTTCCAGAGGAAGCTGCCAGCATTCATCTGAGCATTTTTCTACAGGTTGTCACATACATACATGCATAGATACACACCATTGAACATTCATGAAAACACATACTCATACAGTTATACTCACATATGGTATAATCCTTTTGCTTTTCACACTAGAGGGAGCACATTTCTTTTTGCACTTAAAATATGGATTTTTTTCATATTAGTGTATTTGAGCCCCTCACTCTTTCTGTGTGTCTATGGAATAGTCCCTTGTAGTGAATCCAAAATTTCTTTTCTCCATTCCTACTTCTGGACAATTAGATTGATTCAGTCTTTTGCTTTTACAATCAACTATTTCATTGAACATCCTTTCATGGAATCTTTATACACAAATTTTTATGATGAAAAATATCTGTATGATAAATTTTCAGAGGTGGAAATTTAGCACCAAAGGGCATATACAGAAAAATTTTTGATAATTGTCCTCCAAGGATATTTCAATAATTTATTATGCTGCAGTATATGAAGTGCTTGTTGATGTTAACCCATCAAATTTTGAACTTTAAAATATTTATTTTTCACTAATCCAGTGGAGAAAAATTATTTCTCTTTGCATTTTAAGATTATTTTATATGCATTTTCATTATTATGCATATTACTATGAATCTACTCATAAGTTCATAAGGCTATTTTATGAATTGATTTCATAAAATGAGTTGACTTCTACTAATTGTTGTAAGTTCTTTATGTCTTATATGAATTTGCCCCTTTCTTGTTACATGTACTGTTATTTTCCACTAGTTTCTAAATTGTCTTTCAACTTGTTTCTGTAATTTTTTCATGTGGAAATTTTACATTTTTATATAGCCAAATTTATACATATTTATCTTTTCCTTTGTGGCTTCTGTATTCTGCATCTTAGTAAGTCTCTCCTCATTCAAATGCCACATAAATTTTATTGGTTTTATAGTTATTATTTTAAAATTCAAACTGTTCATCTATCTGTAATTTATTCTGATCTAAGATTAGGGTATGTAACCCAGCTTCATTCTTTTCAAAATAATTTCTGATAGTTTGAGTTCCCTTTGAATTATTATTCTTTTCCAAAAGTTTCCTAGCTGTTTCCAGATGCTTATTTTTCATATGAACTTTTGAATGACCTTGTCCATATCCCCTTTCTTCTTCCAGTAAATCTTTTTGATTTGTTTAGTCAAATCCCATGAAATTCCTAAAATACTCTTGGGATAATTGTAGTCTTTATAATACTGAGTCATTCTATTGAAGAAATAAATGTCATTCATAATCAAGATTTATGTAATATTCTCAATAGTTTTCCTATTTCATGTTTATTGAAAATGGAAGGTTTTATTATAATTTCTGGTTATTTGTATATAAAGACACAGCCAGAATTCAGATAAAGTATTTTGTAATATATGAATTACAAATTCTTTTATACTAAAAATAATCATTTTCTTGTCTCAGTTCCATTACCTCATTATCTTTTGTCCCTCTCCATATTAATAGCCTACAGTAACTGCAGGAGATAAGTCTTAAACATCAGACTACTTCAATAACTAAAGTTGCCTGACAGGTTGGGAAGTGTGACTGTTTTTGATCAAAAGTGTCCTTCAGGCAGTAATGAGTGATAGAACACATAAGAGAATATGGATCTGCAACTGCAGATTTATTTGCATGTGTTGCACCTACACCCATGGCAAAATGACATTTACTCATTATAACTAAGATAAAATCAATCCTTTTACACAATTCAATTTCTTTCTTTCCTGACGTAATCCTTTGCCTGTGCCCCACATCCTTTCCAAACTCCTACCCAGATTTTACTCCAGCACGGTATTAGCTACATGGCATCTTTCTCTGCTTCAGATCAGTATCTAATTAATTTACATGTTTATATTTCTTATTATAAAATCATTATCATAAGGTGAGATCCCTATTGCCACTGCAATGGAGAGGAGAGCCTGTACAATTTGCTCTAATTTCAATGTAAAATTAACTTTATTCTTGGATTTTTTAAAATCCTGATGCTGAAAGAATATACATTTTCTATAATTTCCCTGTTTCTTCTCCTTATATTGTCTTTCTTGCTACATTTTCAATCTGTACCCTCTTCCCTAATTTATTAGCATTTCTCTGTTTATTATTTTAACTGCTTTTGCTACTTCACCAACACTATGCATACTTCCTTTGATCATTATTGTCTCATCAGCACTTTCAGTTTAAGCCTTGTGATTTCTTGGAATATAATTATATTGTCTTCACTTAATTTTTTTTTAAATAAGGGCATCTTTTTTTTTCCATTTAATGTTTATAAACACAAAATTCGAATTTGTAGCATATTATTGCTCTCCTCACTCTAATGTATATTTTCTCATCATTTTTACTTTCTTCTGGCAACTTCTTCAGGATAAACTTGTTTTTATTAAACTTTAACATATTCCCCCAAGAAACTGTAACCTATCATAAATTAACAAACATATTTTAGCCCACTAACTTGTATTTTAAGCACTTACTAACCCACTAATATATTACAGTATAGTCTTGATAAACATTTAAATTTTGAAATAACCATAAGCCAATATCTGTCACTCACTTGCTGCCTTGTTTCTTTGATGCTGCTGTTGTTTTATAACTGCATAATCTTTTCTTTGTAACAAAACCGTGATGAAACAACTTGTAACTGGCCCCACTTATACCACCTAATCTTATTTCTCAACCCTGAAGCCTGATAATCCTGTATAGAGCCCTCAATGTTTATCAATGAAGTGACATGACTCAGCCCAGAACTGACCGTCCCAACTCCTAAGCCATCTTGCTAAACAAAGTCAGTTCTAATCAAGGTTAGCCTGCCTGACATGTGCAATAACATAAACCTTAAACCTCAGGTACCTTAAGCATATAATCAGTCTGTGCATACTCAGAGATTAAACTATTTCTAATCCGTCATTGCAAACTACCCACTTATCATGCTCGGAGCATCTCTCTAGTCATTTAACATATGAGTCAGCACATTTGCCATGTTCCCCACTGTCACACAACCCCACCTCAACTTTTGTTTAATCCCATAATAACCCTAAGCACTTCCAAATCAAGAGACAGATCTGGGGACTGCCCTCTGGTTTCCCAGGGGCTAGGCTTTGCTAAATAAACTCTTTCTCTTCTCAAAATCCCAGTGTCACTTAAATGACTACAGCGTACATCGTGCAAGGACTCACTTTTGATTGGCAACAAAATCCCGTACTCTATTTCCACCTCTTGATTTATATTTCCTGTATTTAAAGAAAGCACCGTCTTTAACTATTTAAATGCCTTTGTTCTTGAATCTGTGTTATCTTTTTCTTCCAGAATAGCTCGTGTAAGGATGTTATTCATCTCTTCCCTCCTTCCTTGCCACCATTTAAGCCATTCTTCACCGTGAATCAAGAATACTCTTTTTGAGATATAAATATAACTAAGTCATAGACTGAGAACACGGACAACTCAGTTTGAATGAAGCAGAAAAGATGACTTAGAAACTAAGAAAGAAGAGGTATCTCATAACCTTGAATTCTGGACCAAGGTATTCTGAATTTATGTAATGCTCATAAATCCATGGGGAGGTTTTGATTAGTGAGCATCTTCAAAGCAGGACTGTAGGAAGAAGAACCGAGTGGCATGGACAAAGAAGAGAATTAGGAAGAGACCCAAAGACACAGAGAAGGGTTCAGATTATACAAAAATGGAGATAAATAGATGCATTCAGAAAAGTCACTTCAATAGCAAAAAGCCTGCCTTTTTGAATTTTTGTTGGAAAATTGAAAACAAGATTTCTCATAGAACAATGAAAACCAAACCCAACTTGAATAGATGCCTCATTTTTTTATTCACCTAATTTACATAATATGAAGGCTTCATTTTATATGGAGAAATAAACCAACAAGAACAGAATTTTACTTTTGTATTAATTCTTCAGCAACTGGTACCTGAGAAAGATTTCCCTAATTAAATATATACTCTTTACAACTTCAAACATTTGGACCCAAAGCTGCTTGGGATGAAGGCAGTAAAGGGAATGTAGTTAAATTGGAGAAGACCTTCTTTTTCATTGTTTTGGCAGTCTTAGAAACACACTAAAAACTATCAAAAATTTTTTTCTAAAGTGTTTTTTCTTCCTTTTCCCTTTAGATGGACTATGTTTTTTAAATGCCTTTCTGAAATTCATTTAGACATTTAAATGAGGACAAAACAGTAATTTTGGAATTGAAAAACCTGTATCTGAGTCCGGGCTCTCCAACCTCAAGTTCTGTGACTTAGTTCAATTCCTACAGAAATTTTCTTAAATGAAACTCCTAAAATAAAGATTAATAATGTATAGCATAACTACAATGCAGGCTTATTGTAAGCATCAATTTGCATAAATTAAATTTACAAATTTAATGCAATGTAATGCAATGTCATAATCAAACATCTATTGACAACCTGAGATTTGTAAGGGGTGAGAACACAAATGCAAGTATCACCCATTACCATAAATGGCTCCAATTCTCCCACCCTTTGGCCCAGGTAAACAAGGCAAGTCTAGATGACTGGCTGCCGCAGTCATCTTACCACTTTATCAGATCCTGGATCAACTAGCAGAACTCAACTAACACTACTCACAGGGAAATGAAATAAGTATGTACATGTCAATTAATTTATTTTCCTTTCAGTAATACACTGTGAGTAGAACCAGAATCATTTTCAACCTTATCAGAAATTTTTCTTCCTATAGGTAAACTACTTGGGAAACCAAATTAGGTGACCATACTAGGTAAAAATGAAATCAAAGAAGGGGATTACTGATATGTCATATACTAAAGGCATATAAATAAAAGATAAGAGACCTTATGGTGATGAAAGGCACAATGCAAAAACTTTGGTTTTGTTTTTGCAGAGATTTTGGATTGCAGAAAGTTTGTAACCATGGCAGGGGAGGATCACTGATGTGGGGTGTCAGTGATGGGGGATGTGTGGGACATGCCTCTAGGGAATATGAATATGTTCAAGTGGTCATGGGCTGTTGTCTCAGTTGGTGGAGACCCACACAATAATCAAAAAAATATTGAATTCCCATCCTGGGGAGTCCTGCCACATTCTCTAATAGAGAAGCAAGAATCCCTAGAGTACATGGGCAGTGCCTAGCGAAGGAGGATAGACCATGCACCAAGCCCTTGATTTTGATGGTTGTCTTCATGAACCTTGTACTTGTGAAATTGAACCTTACCCTAGTAATATATATTGCCTAAGAGTTACCTCTGGAAAGTCTCCTTGTTGCTCAAATGTGACCTCTCTAAGCCAAACTCAGCATATAAACTCATTACCTTCCCCTCCTCCCCACCCAGGCATGAGACATGACTTCAGGAGATGGGCCTCCCTGGCACTGAGGGATTATTACCAAGTGCCAACTAGCAATGCATTTGGTAAAACACCTTGATGAAAAGGGGGAAATAGTAAATACAAATGAGTTTTTATAGTCAAGAGATTTCAAAGTGAGTCTGGAGGTCATTCTAGAGGTTATGTTTATGCACTTCTCAGCAGGATCTCATTGACTGCCATAGCAAACAGTGCCTCAAGCAAGGGTGCTCCTGAGGGCTCTAGAGACATCCCCAGGAAACTGGCACCCCATCGGTGGGCTTTACCTTGAAATATATGTTAACCAATCTCCCCCATGTTTCGAATTAGACTCCTTTATACTTTCCCTACATATGATACTTCTGCCCCTTTTATTTGAACTTATAATTAGTACTATACCCATTAAATAGATGTCCAAAAGAATTAAATCTTTGGGCTGTTCATATGCCAGTTAAGCCCCAAATCTCAGCAGAGTTGGAGGCAACCTTACTCTCCAATTCACTGGACTCACCCAGGACAATTAATAAAAGGATGGTGATGGACAACACTGATCTCTAAAAGCATAGTGTATTTACAACTGCAAGAAAGACAGTTCTATCCATCTGCCCCATGGAATCTAAACCCCCTCTCAATCAGAAGCAGAGTGGGCATCACCATCTGCAAATCCTCAAGATTGATTAATGAATGAACATAAGGAAGGAATGCAACTATGGACTTATTATTATTCTAGTAATGGAAGAGCTTGCAACATAGATATAAAGACAATGCCCACCAATGTTTCTGAGGGGAGGGAGAGGGAAGAATAGGTGCAACATGGAGTATTTTTGAGACATCGGAATTGTTCTGCATGATATTGCAATAATGGGTATGAGCCATTATACCTTTTTTCAAAACCTAAAAATTTGTGCTTTGCAAAGTGTAAACCATAATGCAGACTATAGGCCATGGTTATTAGCAATACTTCAACATGTGTTCATCAATTGTAACAAATGTACCAGACTAATGAAAGTTGTTAATGGGGGAAAGTGGAGGAGCGGGAGGAGGTGAGTATATGGGAATTCCCTGTATTTTTTGATGTGGCATTTGTGAAATCTAAAGTTTCTTTTAAAAAGAAGAAAAAATATAAAATGCCAAGAAAACCAGAATGCAAAATGTAATGTGCCACCTTGAAATTCCTGTAGAATTTTTACTGCTTTTTCCCCATCCCAATGATTTCTAATATGCACTGATTGGCCTTTTTTCTGAGCTTCAAAATTGCATCTTTTGCACTCTCAAATAGATACCCTTGGATAAGGACTTAATAGGATAATATAGACACATAGGAGTTAAATGTATATGCTTTGATGTCAGATAAACATTAATTTGAATCCTAGATCTAGAATTTGTTACCTGGTAAAGTTTAGATGTTTTATTACCTATCTGGGTTTGAGTTTTCTCATTTATAAAAATGGAAGAAATAACTAAGATGTACCTTAGTTTATTGCCAGATTTCGATAATGTATATTTTAGCATGATGTTGGGCAAATAGTCAGTGTTTAACACTGTGGCTCACTCAATGGTTTTTTGATTTCAGAACTAATAGGAAATATAATTATATGTAGGACAATTGAGCTCAAAGAAGATGGACAGTTCATCTCAAATTAATAAGACATGAACCGCTCTTTAAGGGTCTCATACTCATAGATTCACAGCTTCTGGAAATTCTAAATTACTTGTAATCTTACTTAAGGCAAACTGATCAAAGGAGCTGTGGGTTTCATGATTTTTTAGTAATTACAACTATATAGCAGGTATTAAATTTGTAAATCTAAATCTAACTTTTCTCACATCCCTAAGAAAGATGTGAGCAGTGAATCAATTCAACTCACTCACCATCAGGCATCCTGCTATCTACCATTACTGTTACAAAGGTGAACAAGGCATTGTACCTGCCTTACACGAAGACCTTAAATCAGAAATAATAGACTGATATTGCATAACAAGAGTAAGCATGGGACTTTGTGCAGACACAAAGGGAAAAGATGGAAAAACTTTTGAGACAAAAGAATACAAACTTTTTATCCAATGAGTTGCACTGAGATGCAGGAATACTCATGCAGGAAAAACTAAGAGACAGCTATCTTGGACAAGGTATTTGTGTTTGATCCTCAGTTTGTTGTGTTGAACATACTTGTAAGGAGTCCATGCCCTCCAGGAACTCTGATACCAAATTAAGGTGTTTAATAATTATAATAAAGGCAATGAAGAGGTTCTGAACAATATTAGCAGGAGGGTGATATGGTTAGTATAGCAGTGTACAAAATAATCCTAACTGATTTTGAAAACCATCATAGACAACATCATACTGAAGGCTGGGAGCACAGTTGGGACAGGAGAGATGATGGATAGGACACACCCACAGGCAGGTTCTAGAAACCATGAACGTGTCATTTTATGAAGAGCTCTTTCATTGGGATCATGTTTATATTTAATAGAAAGAAATAGGAAGTAGGAATTATGCACTACTAATATCCTTGGAAAAGTCACCATGACAGTCAAATGGAAAAGATAACCATGATACACCTACTTGCAGAAAAGACCATACCCCTGTCTAAAAGAGATGGAAGAAATATATATTTTTCTGGCCGTTGCAAATGGCAGCAAATGCAAGGGGTAATTACTGCCATCAAAAAACTTTTATGAATCACCTAAAGGTCTTGCCTTCTTAGAGCATAACATCAAGGAACTTGGAAGTTGTATTGGCAAATAAAGATCAAAAGCTTAGATTAGTTCAATTGGTATCATTTAAAAATAGATGGATTTCCAAAATGAGGGCTGTAAAGGCAAAGAATATTTCTAAGTAGGCTATTTCTAACCCTCCTGCAGTAACAATAATTTGCATATGCTTAATCATTTTCAAGCATCTTTATATATGCATGCAGTTTGATTGACATCGCAAACTTGAGAATCAGGCAAAAGTTGCTGAAGAATGACCAGATCCTATGAGGCCACATAAAAGGTATGTAAACCGAAGTAAGGACTATGACTTCTCCAAACCAATAGAAACTGAATTTTCCCATCTGCCAAAGAATATAATAAAATTTATTACTGTGCAGATTTGGAAGAGTTAGGTGAGATAGTAGATACATAATGTTTTACCAGAATCTAGAGTATAGCTGGTAAACAATAATATAGATGATATTGTAACTAGTTTCTTTTTATTTAATTATCAAATATCAAGGTGGGCATGATTTATTGTCAAGTTTTAGAAAAGGGAATATTTCATTACCATATGTTTTTTAGATAAGAGAACCGAGGCTTGAAAGGTTAAGGTTTGTTCCACGTTGCCCAGCAGATCAGAAAGTATTGCTCTGCTCCCACATGTAGAGCTAACCCTACTGTCAGGTAGACTAAGTCAGAATATCAACCTCCTAATACAGCAAAAGCACTCCAAATGGGCACACACAGTCTTTCCTGCAATATGCCACACCTAGCACCCCTCAAACCCACCAATTGGTTAGCATTGTATATTTTGCTAATACCAACACATCTTGGTGTTTCTCATTTTACCTGACTTTAAAATTATATTTTTGAAATATAATTTCTTGAGCCCTACATAGAGAGGGTAATGCATACATCTAAAAAACAAAATGCAAATGTAAGTAAAGGAAAAAAAAATAACCTGCCTTGAATTATAGAAATAGGATTTGGACTATGCGCAGAAAAAAATTACTCTAAATTCCAAGATTAATGGAATAAAAATAAAATCATTTCGGATATATATATTTTTTCTCATATTCCTCAAACAGAAATAAAATGTGCAGCACATTTCTGCATTTGGCTTTCCCTATGTAATCTGGGTATTGTTTGGGAATCTGAGCTGGAAATGATACAGACAGTAAGATAACTAGAAACCCCATTCATCACTCTGATGGCTGTTTTACTTTATCTGTAAAGAAAACAGATACTTTTTACTGCCTCTCTCTCTTCACAGCCATATAACCAATGTTTCAACTGAACTAAAGTTCTTGTTTCTTGTAATCAAGTTTCATGGAGTTCAATTGTTATTCATGTATTTCAGAAAAAAGGACAGGTTTCTGATTCAGTAATGCAAATCTATGAAGCCTAAATAAACTTGACAGAGTAACACAGTGGACTGTTTACCCACACGTTTCCTTGTTAGCCATCTAACACCTACTTATTAGCATATGAAATATATTAATACATAGGATGCATGTGAATGCATATATATATGTATCCAAATATATGTATATTTTAACAACATTGAATATATGGTGCTCTGGGGCAAAGTTTCCCAATAGAAATTTCAGCTATAATGAAAATGTTTTGTGTATGCACTATCCGATAATGTAGCCATTAGCCACATATGGCCACCCATATGTGGCCATAGAGTACTCAAATGTGTCTAATGTGACTGAAGAACTGCATTTTAAGTATATTTAATTAAATCATTTTAATTTAAATATGCAAATGTGACTAGTAACTACCATAGTTTTAAGTGTATTTCTAGAGAAATCATCAATTCACTTGATCTCAAATTAAACATCTTCATGATATAGTGCTGGACATGTCCTATGATATTCTTATAAATAAATGATTTCAGTGAGAAAAAAAACAGCAGACCATGGGGAGGGGCAAGATGGCAGTAGAGTAAGGAGCTCCAAGTGTCAGCTGGTCCTACAGGGCAGTTAGTAATCATCCAGAGCTATATAAAGCACCTGTTGGGGGACCCAGGAGACCAGAAGAGCATCCTGCAACATCCTTGAAAGAAGGGGAGAAGACTGCCCATCTGCAGTGAATATACATGAGTAGAGCACTCCACACTGCGGAGGCTGGTGCCCATCCTCCACTGGTGGCACGAGGTGCCTTGGGAGTTATTCCATGGCTGGATTTGGAAGCTCCATTTCCCAAAAGTGGGGGAGGAGGAGACAGTCAGAGACCAACTTCAGTTACTGATCAGTAACTTTGGCTAGCTAAAGGATAACCCTAAGAGCAGCTAAAGTTTGAACCTGTGCAAGTCAGAAAGAGTCCAGTAGCTGCCACTTTAACTCTTCCCCCTGTCATGAGGGGAAGCAGTGCTGACTGAAAATCACAGTGAGGGTAGAGTCTGACTTCTTCCCACCCAAATCAGATTGCAGCTCTAGCCTAGGCTCCAGCCCCACCTCTGGCAGGGAGGAAGCTAGGGGTCATGCACTAACCACTCTGGGCAACTGCAGGTGCTTTTGGCTAGCCATTCTGGATAGTCAGACACCTGGGGCTCTATCCCCACCCCCCAATAGAATAGGAGGGGAGCTGTGTTTCCTTGGCCTTTCTGGGAAACTGGACATGCTTCTGGCCTGCACAGACTGGTTTACTGAGTGCTTTCAATTCCATCAGCCTTTCTGGGCAACTGAAGGTTCTTTTGGTCTGTCCAGACTGGATACTCAGACACCTGTAGCTCCATCCCCACACCTCATTAGGATAGGAGGGGAGCTGTGTTCCCTTAGCCTCTCTGTCCAACTGCAGGTACTTTCAGCCCACACATACTGGCTTGTTGAGCACCTGAGACTCCAACCTTGACCCCCACATAAGATAAGAGGGAGCTGGTATTTTCTCACCTTCTGTGGGCAACTGCAAGTACTTTTGGCCTGCATGAACTGGACTGCTAGGCACCTGTGGCTCCACACCCACCCCTGATAGTACAAGAGGGAGGTGGTGTCTTCCCAGCCTCTCTGGGCAATGGCACGTGCTTCTGGCTTACATGGACTGAATAGTCAGACATGTGTGGGTCCATCCCCACATACTATTAGGACAGGAGGGGAGCTGTGTTTCCTTAGTCTTTCTGGGCAACAGCCAGCACTTTTGGCCTGCAGAACTGAAATGTTGGGCATTCCAGAGGGTCCATCCCCACCTCTGGCAGTGGAGGAGGAGGGATGGTATTTTGTCAGTCTACCTGGGCAACTGCAGTCATTTTTAACCAGCACAGCTTACTTTGCTGCCCACACCTGCAGCTCCATCCCCACCCCAGGCAGGGGATGAAGGAGCATGAAGCTTCAGCAGTCTCTCTGGGGAACTACAGATGGTCTTAGGTTGCATGGCTTGGATTACCACACACAGCTAAGACTCCATCCCTACCCCTGGCAGAGGAGAAAGATGGGAAAAGCTTCATCAATTCCTAGGACTATGTGCTCAGCATCAGCCTCCAGAGCTTACAGTACCAATTAAATCCTTGGCTCCTACTGCACAACCATCAAGGGTGTTAGGGCAAGAAAGCCCTAAACAAAAGAAAGAAACTATACCCAGAATAAATACATCTAGTAAGTCATATGCCAGCACACCAAAAAGAATTAAAATCCGTACCAAGAAACAGGAAGATATAGCCCAATCAAAGGAACAAGATAAGCCTCCAGATGACATAAAGGAGTTGAGACAACCAATCACAAATGTGCAAATGAATCTCCTTAATAAATTGAGTGAGATGGCTAAAGAGAATACAGATACTAAGAAGACACTGGTTAAGCATACATAGAAAAAGTATTTGAAAGCATGCAAAGAAAAATACCAGATCTTATGGGAATAAAAAGCATAATAAATGAAATAAAAAATATGCTGGAGGCATATAACAGCAAATTTGAGGAGGCATAAGAAAGGAAGAGTTAGCTTGAAGACATGGTCTCCAAAAGGAAACATGAAAAAGAACAGGTAAATAAAATGAAGAAAATTTCAACAGGTTCTCAGGGAACTAAATGATGGCAAGAGACATGGAAACATATGTGTTATGGGTTTCTCAGAAGGAGAAGAGAAGGGAAAAGGGGCAGAAGGAATATTTGAAGAAATAATGGTAGAAAATTTCCCAACCCTATTAAAGTACACAGATATCCATGTCCAAAAATCACAGCATACTCCCATCCAAAGAAATCTGAATAGAACTGCTCCAACACACTAATCAGAACATCAAATTCCAAGGACAGAGAGAGAATTCTGAGAGCAAGCAAGAGAATATCAATGCATCACATATAAGAGATACCCAATAAGACTATATGCTGATTTCTCATCAGAAATATGGAAGCAAGGAGGCAGTGGTATGATATATTTAAGATACTGCAGGCGAAAAAGTGCCAGCCAAGAATCTTATATCTGGCAAGTTTCTTCTTCAGAAATGAGGGTGAGTTTAGAATATTCCCAGATAAACAGAAACTGAGAGAGTTTGTAACCAAGAGACCAGCTCTGCAGGAAATGCTAAAGGGAGTGCTACAGCCTGAAAAGAAAAGACAGGATAGAGAGGCTTGGAAGAGAGTCTAGATATGAAAATTACATTAGAAAAATAACTAAAAGTGTAAAAATAGTTATGAAAATAAAATGACAAAACCAAAAGATCAAAGTGGGTGAAGAAAGAACTTCCTTTACAGTAATAACATTGAATGTTAATGGAATAAACTCCCCAGTCAAAAGATACAGACTGGTGAATGGATAAGAAAATATGAATCATCTATATGCTGTCTACAAGAGACTCACCTTACATCCAAGGATACCAATAGACTGAAACTGAAAGGCTGGAAAAGGCTATTCCATGCATGCAGTAACAAAAACAAAACAAAACAAAACAAAAAGGCTGAAGTAGCTATACTTATATTGGATGAAATAATGAAATAGACTTTAAAAGCAAAAACTGTTATTAGGGAAAAGGAAGGACATTATATATTAATAAAAGGGGCAATTCACTAGGAAGAAATAGCAATCATTAATATATAAGCAAATAACCAGAGTGTCTCAAATTATGTGAAGTAAACAATGGCAAAACTGAATGGAGAAATAGATGTGTCTACATTAATAACTGATGACTTCAACACAGCTCTCCCAGCACTGGATAGAACATCTGCACAGAGGATCAATAAAGAAACAGAGAGTTTGAATAATATGATAAATAGATTAACCCTGATAGACATATACACAACATTGCACCCCAAAAATGCAGGATTTACATTCTTCTCAAGGGCTCATAGATCTTGTTCCAGGATAGACCATATGTTGGGTGACAAAGCAGAACTCAATAAATTCAACATGATCAAAATTATTCAAAGCACTTTCTCTGATCATAATGGAATAAAGCTGGAAATCAACAACAGGAAGGAAAAGAGAAAATTCACAAATACATGGAGATTAAATAATACATTCTTAAATAATCAGTAGGTCAAAAAAGAAATTGCAAGAGAAGTCAATAAATATCTCAAGAAAAATGAAAATGAGAACACAACATAACAGAACCTATGAGATGCAGGGAAGGGAGTCCAAAGAGGGAAATTTATAGCCCTCAATGCTTATATTATAAAAGAAGAAAGAACTAAAATACTTGACCTAACTACATAGCTGGAGGAATTAGAAAAGGAACAGCAAACTATTCTGAAAGCAAGCAGAAGATATGAAATGACAAAGATTAGAGCAGAAATAAATGAAATTGAGAACAAGAAAACAATAGAGGGAATTAACAAAACCAAAAGGTGGTTGTTTGAGAAGATTAACAAAATTAACCATCCCTTAGCTAGACTGACAAAGAAAAAAAGAGAACAGATGCAAATAAATAAAATAAAAAATGAAAATGGGGACATTACTACTGACCCCTCAGAGATAAAAGAGATCATAAAAGGATATTATAAACAACTATATGCCAAAAACTAGACAATGTAGATGAAATGGAAAAATTCCTAGGAATGTATGAACAACCTACACTGACCCTAGAAGTTCTCATAAAAGACCCTAGAAGATCTCATAAAACAATCACAAATGAAGAGATTGAAACAGTCATTAAAAACCTACAAAAGATAAAAAGCCCACAATCAGATGGCTTCAGAGGTGAATTCTACCAATCATTCAAAGAAGAATTTAATACCAATCTTACTCAAACTCCTCCAAAAAACTGAACAAGAAGTAACACTACCAAACTCATGTCACCCTAAGCCAATGTCATCCTAATACCAAAGCCAGAACAAGATAATATGAAAAAATGAAAAATAAAAACCCATTTCCCTAATGAATATGGATGCAAAAATCCTCAACAAAATAATTGCTAATCAAATACCACAACACATTAAAGGAATTATTCATCATGATCAAGTGGATTTTATACTAGGCATGCAAAGGTGGTTCAACACAAGAAAATCAATCAGTATAATATACCACATTAAGAAATTAAAGAAGAATAATCACATGATCATATTGATTGATGCAGAAAAGGTATTTGACAAAATACAGCATCTTTTCTTAATAAAAATACTAGAAAAGATAGGAACTGAAGGACATGATGAAGGCCATAGATGAAAAAAGCACATCTAACATTGTACTCAGTGGTGAAAAACTGAATCTTTCCTGTTGAGATGGGGAACAAGACAAGGATGCCCACTGTCACCACTGTTGTTCACTATAGGCTAGAGTTTCTACTTAGTGCAATCGGGCAAGAAAAAGAAAAAAAAAGCACCCAAATTGGAAAGGAAGAAGTAAAATTTTTGCTATTCACAGATGAAACAATCCTGTACCTAGAAAGTCCCAAAAAATCTACTATAAAGCTGATTAGTTAATAAATGATTTCAGCAGAGTAGTAGGATATAAGATTAATATAGAAAAAATTAGTGGTGTTTCTACACACTAGTAATGCATAATCTGAGGAGGAAGTTAGGAAAAAATATCCCATTTACAATAGTGACTAAAAGAACTAAATATTTTGGAATAAACTTAACCAAGAATGCAAAGCACTTGTATTCAAAAAATTACAATGCATGGTTAAAAGAATTGAAAAAAAAAAGACCCAAATAAATGAAACATTCTGTGCTCATGAATTGGAAGTCTAAATATCATTAAGATGTCAGTTCTACCAAACTGATATACAGAGTCAATGCGATCTCAATACAAAATCCACAAACATATTTTAAAGAAATGGAAAACACAATTATCAAATTTATTTGGAAGGCTATGTGGCCTTGAATAGCCAGAAACATCTTAAAAAGGAAGAGTGAAGATGGAGGACTCTCCTTCCAGACATTAAATTATATTGTCTAGCAACAATGACAAAAAACGGCATAGTACTGACATAAATATAGACACTAAGACCAATGGAACTGAATTGATTATTCAGAGACAGACCGTCACATCTATGATAAAGTGATTTTTGACAAGGTTGTCAAACACACAGTTGAGCAAGAAGAGTCTATTCAACAAATAGTCCTGGAAGAACTGAATATCCATAACTGAAAGAAAGAAAGAGGACCCCTATTTCACACCTTATACAAAAATTAACTCAAAATGGATCAAAGACCTAGTTATAAAATCTACAACCATAAACCTCCTAGAAGAAAATGTAGGGAAACATCTTCAAGACCTGATGGTAGGTGGTACATTCTTAAACCTTACACCAAAAGGATAAGAAATGAAAGAAAACATGGATAAATGGGACCTCCTCAAACTTAAACACTTTTGTGATTCAAGGGACTTTGCCAAGAAGGTAAAAAGGCAGCCCACCCAATGGGAGAAAATATTTGGAAACAACATATCTGAGAAGGGTTTGATTTCCATTTTATATAAAGAGATCATATAGCTCAACTATAAAAACAAGCATTCCAAATGAAAACTGGGCAAAAGACTTAAATAGACATTTCTCCAAGAGAAAATACAAATGGTCAAAAAGCACATGAAAAAAAATTCAGTATTACTAGCTATTAGGGAAATGCAAATCAAAATAACAATGAGATATCTCATACCACATAGAATGGCCAATATTAAAAAAAAAAACCACAAAGAAAATAATAATTGCTGGAGAAAATGTGGAAAAAAAGCATTTCTCCTTCACTACTGGTGGGAAAGTAAAATGGTGCAACCTTGTGGAAGACAGTTTGGTGTTTCCTCAGGAAGCTAAATATAGAACTGCCATATGATCCAGCAATTCCTCTAGTAGGAATATATCCAGAAGAACTGAAAACTTTGACACAAGCAGACATTTGCACACTGATGTTCATACCAGTGTTATTCAAAATTGCCAAAAGATAGAACCAAACCAAGTGTCTGTCAACTAACGAATGGATAAACAAAATGTGGTATATACATGCAACAAAATACTATGCTGCAGTAAGAAGACATGAAATTGGGAGACATATGAAAACATGGATGAAACTTGAAGACATTATATTAAGTGAAATAAGTTGGACACAAAAGGAAAAATATTGCATGGTCTCGCCAATATAAACTAAATGTGAAGAATAAACACATGGAATTAAAACCTAGAGTATTATTAGGAGATAAGAGGAGGGCTGAGAAGGTGTACTGATGCTTAAGGTATGTAGAAGTTTTAATTACCTTGACTGTAAAAGCATGTAAATGATAGATTTGATGGTAACACATTATAGTGAATAGAACTAACACAGCTTATTTATAAATAGGATTGTGGCTGAAAAGGGTAGTCTGAGGATGTAAATGTCAATTGAAAGAAAGCTAGAGAATGTTCTAGGGACTGAATAGCATAGTGAACCCAGAAGTAGATGAGAATTGTGCTTAATAGTACAAATACAAGAATGTTCTTCTATCAACTAGAACAAATGTACACAACTATTGCAAAGCGGTAATAATGTAGAGAAGCATGGGAAAATACAATTAATGTAACTTATGGACTTTATTTACAGCAATACTGTAATATTCTTGCATCAATGCTAATATGTACTGTATTAATAATAGGGAGTATAGAAAAAATATACTAAATGTATGCTTTAGACAATAGTTTATAGTAATAATCTAATATTATTTCATAATCTGTAACAACTGTTCCACAACAATGTAGTATTTTATGGACGGGTATTGTATGGGAATTCCACACATGTGCATGATTGTTTTGTAAGTTCACAAATTCTCTAATAAAAATATATTTTAAATAAACAAACAAACAAATAAAACAATAGACACATTGCATATTTACCAAGGATAATGTTTACGTGTAGGGAGGGTCTTATAAAATTGAGGATCATGTGTGAGGTAATAATTGTTATTCTCTTTCTTTGCTGACCTCCAACTTTTCAGCAAAGAACTAGTCCAAGGGAAGGAGAACTAAGAAAGTGTTTGATTACTTTTCCTTGGCTGCTTAAGCAAATACCACTCAACAGTTTGGCTTCAACAATGGGAATTTATTAATGCCCAGTTTCGAGGTTAAAAGAAAGTTCAAATCAAGGTGTCATAAAGGTGATGCTTTCTCTCAAAGACTGGTGTTCTGGGCCTTCCTGCCAGCGATCCTTGGTCCTGGGCTCCTCTTTCACACATCAAGGCACATGGAGGCCTCTACTGGCCTCTCCGTTCTCTACCATGTTCCATTGAAGTTCAGCTTCTGGTTGCTCTCTGTGGCTTTCTCTCCATTTGAATTTCATTCTGTTTTAAAGGGATCCAGTAATAGGATTAAGACCTATCATGATTGAGGTGGGCCATGTCTTAAATGAAGTAATCTCATACAAAATTCCTACTAAATGGGGGGCTCATACCCATAGGAATGGATTAAGTTTAAGAACATGTTTTTCTATGGTACATACAGTTCCAACCCATCACGCTCCATGCCCTGGACACAAAAAGATATGTTCTTTCCACATGCAATATACATTCATTCCATCACAACATTCCAAAATCTTAAGTCTTTTCAGAAACAATGATAAGTACAAAGACCCATCAAAATGAGTTATGGTTATGGTCTGTCCTAGGGCATAATAACCCTCCCTCTGTGGACCTATAAAACCTAGAAAACAACTTATCTGCTAACAATATACAATGGGGGGACAGGCATAGGATAGGCATTTCTATTCCAATAGGGAAAAATTGAAAGGAAAACAGGGGACATGACTTCCAAACAATTCCCCATTCCAGCAGGTCATACTCCACTAGCTTTCCAGGCCTGAGAGTTATCTATGTATCAATGGTTTCTCCTCCAGGCCTTATGGAATGGCAGCTCCAACCATTCCAAGTGCTTGCACAGCAGTCATACTTTTAGTGACTCTGCAAATGCTGGGACACAGGACCACCCTCACTAAGCAATAGGGTGCAGCCAGGCTCTCTGTGAATGCTGGGACATGCCCCAACCCCATTCTTCAAGCAGTGGCATAGTGACACTCTTCCTAAAAATGGGGCAAAAGACCCACCCTGTCCACACTCATGGGTGAGCCCACTCTCTTGTCCAGAGAGGATGTCTTTGGTCCAGACTTCAGCTTCCATGGTTCTGCCCTTGAAGCCATTCTTCATTCATTTTGTCCCTTCTCTTTCCCTTTCAGTCGAGGCTGAAGTGGTTCCACTCATACACATTTTGCAAAAAAACTTGTTGGTTTTATGTGTAGTGCACAGAGGTCCAAACCATCAGAAGGACTTTCCACAGATCCTTCCTGAATAATGGCATCTCAAATCTTGACTGAAGTGACTGGCATGATCCATTTTTAGATATACCCTCAAATGGAGCCCTATTCTCTAAGGATTTGCTGTCTGGAAGCTTAGAGTCATCATTGATAGTTTCTTCTCAGAGAACACTATTTGGATAGTCACAGAATTTTCCAAACAATCAGTTTCTGGTTTCTGTGTGCACAGGAGTTAAGATTTCAGCTTATCTATTTCATCTCATATTTTAATATAAGCTGCAAGGAGACCTATACGCTGCACTTTCCACACTCAGCTTTGAAATCTCCTCAGCTAAATATCCACATTCATTGCTTTCAAGGTCTGCCTTCCATCCAACATTAGAGCTCAATTTTGCCAAGTTCTCTGTCACTTTAAAACAAGGATCAACCTTCCTCCATTTTCCAATAACACATCCGTCATTTTCTTCTAAGTCCCCATTGGAAGGACCTTTTGCATCATATTTTTAAGAACAGTCTCTTCTAAACAAACTAGGCCATTTCTATTAAGCACCTCACAATTCTTCCAGCCTCTACCTGTTATCCAATTCGAAAGCTGTTTCCACATTTCTGGTGTTTGCAATAGCAGACTCCTGCTCTCCTTGTACCAAAATCTGTTTTAGCTTACCCTTGCTGCTCAAGCAAACACCATGCAATGGGTCTGCTTAAACAAGGAGAATTTGTTAGCTTACAGTTTAGAGGCTAAAAGAAAGTCTAAATTAAGGAATCATTAAGGTGACATTTAGCTCTCAAAGACTTTTTCTGGGGCTGAAATCCAGTGATTCTTGGTCCTTGTCTCCTCTGTCACATAGCAATGAACAAGGCAGCCTCTCTTGGCCTCTCTGTTTTCTCCTGGATTCAACTGAGTTTCAGTTCTTGAGTGCTTCCCGTGGCTTTCTCCCTCTGTCTGAATTTCATTTCTTTAAAAAAAAATTCCACTAATAGGATTAAGACCCACCCTGATTGAGGTGGTCACACCTTACCTGAGTTAACGTCATCAAAAGATCCAATTTACAATGGGTCCACACCCACCAGAATGGATTAAGTTTAAGAACCTGTTGCTCTCTGGTACATACAGCTCCAAACTACAACAACTGCTATGGAGAACTCATAACATTTTTAGAAAATTTGGACTCCTTTTTAAATGATGGTCTGATTTAAAGAGATTTTAAAAGGAGATGTATTTCATCCCCTAAAATGATATGTGGTTACTATAACTGGTCTAAGATTTTCAGATAATTTCTAATCCAAACCTATATAATGACTGATATATTTTCAATTTGCCACTTGGTTTTTCTTTGGCTTTAAATCTAGGGATAACTGCCAAATGCATATGTCTGATGTCATTTCTATAAATATGTAGGTTAACATTATATTTAATCAGTGTAACAATATCAGTAATACCCACAAAACCTGTCATTCTATGCATTTATTAATACTTAAATATTTTCTTCCAAATATAAGTAAGCATTCTAAATACAACTCAGTAAAATTTTTCATTTCTCTCTTAATTATCTATATTTTCTTAGTCATTTGGACAATAATATATATAATTGCAAAAGTCAAATCTCCTGTAATAATTTATTGTTATAAAAGCTGCTAATTTCACAGAAAGAAATTTAGTAATACATTTTTTTATATTATAGTGGGTTGAAAAATGTACCTCCTAAATTAATGTCCAGCTGGAATATCAGAATGTGACCAGGTTAAGAAACAGCATCTCTGCAGAAATAATTAAGGAAAAGATTGAGATGAGATCATACTGGATTAGCATGGACCCTCAATGCTATCAGACTGTCCTTATAAAAACAGAAAAGGTAGAACAAGTGTAGCTCAGTGGTTCAGCCACTGCTTCCCATGTACGAGGTCCTAGGTTCAATCCCCAGTACCCCCCATCCCCAAAAACAAACTAGAAAAGGACCCACAGTGACACAGAGAAGGATACAGAAGGCACAGAAGGATGGTGGCCCAGATTGCAGCTCTGTGTCTGTAAGCCACAGAATGCAAAGGAAGACTGGCACTTACTAGAAGCTAGCAGAGACAAGGAAGGATCCTTCCTTGAGCCTTCAAAGGGAGCACGACCAGGCAGACATCTTGATTTTGGACTTCTCTACTCCAGAACTGTGGGAAAATAAATTTATGTTGTTTTCAGTCATGAAGTTTGTGGTAATTTTTGCAGTAGCCTTAAGAAACTAATACATATAGTAAAATAAGAAAAGAGATTGTTAATTAATTGGCATGTTATGGAAGTATGCATTATTTAATTCACATTAGGAGAAACATTATACATTCTTTGAGGAATAAAAATATTTAACATTTTAAATACTAATTCAAGGTAGAAAAATGGAAATTTGGATATTTTATACTTGTAATTCTTATAGAATTGATCTACGTTTTAGATAGCAATCTTGAAATTAAAAAAAAATAAAATTTAAAACTGTGTGTACTGTTAGTGATTTACTTCTACTTAGGCTATGAGTCTTTCAAGGAAATAGGCCTACTTGAAAGTCTTCACATCTTATAATGATGAATGAAAAGCAAACTTATACTGTGGCAGTTTGAATTTACTTTATGAAGCCCATAAAGAGAAAGATTATATTTGTGAGATAACCCATTCCTGTGCATGTAAGACACTTTCAATTGGAGTACATCAGTGAAGTATGTCTCAGGTTGAGTCTCTGCCCTCTTGCTGGGTCTGATAAAAATGTTGGCACAGAGAGACAAAGAAAGAAGGAAGGTGCCATATTTGATCCTGCCATGTGAGAGAAAGGAGAGGCTCAAAGATCTGAGGCCCAGGAAGAGATGAGCCATATACCTTATAGTTATCTGCTGAATTCGGGAAGAAAACAGAGCAACTGAGTCTGAGAGAGGAGGCTGGAAAAGAGACAAGCCCTATGCCTAGATGCCCACAGCTGAGCTCTAGGAGATGATGGTAGATTTTGAAGGAGAAGGCAGAGACCTCAGAAGAGATTGGTGACCATCTTGCTTCACCACATGGCAGCTGACTTTGGTGAGAAAGCACTTCTTTTGCTGCCTTGAGTTGGACATTGCATGGCCTTGTAACTGTAAGGATTTACCCCAAATAAATCCCCTTTATGAAAGCCAACCCGTTTCTGGTACTTTGCATCAGCAGCCTTTTGGCAAACTAAAACAATTATCTTTGAAACCTCAAAATTTCATGTGAATGAAAAATTTAGGTCAAATACTATCCTTGATTAATTATCTTTTCTTATTAAAAACATAAAGATTAGAAGGAAAGGAAAAACTATTAGAGAATAATGTAGTTTCACAAAGTTATCTTCTCCATGGACTTCAGCTGAAACTGCAGAGCAGAAGCCACCTAGCCACAGAGAAAATGGTATTACTGGATACTAAACAAAACTTTAGAAATATGAATACAAAATTTATAAAATGAAGTAAAAAAATAACTATTTTGCATAAAACTTCAAATTTATTCTTAGATTCTGTTAGTTCATTTCAGGAAGTTAATACTTCGTTTCAGACTTGGTTTTCTATTAGTGAACAAAATTTGTTTTTGCTGAATTCTAGTATATGTGATATTTTGAGAGAACTTAAGTTTAACCTGTTCAACAGTTGATTTTTCTTTCTTTTTAAAGAATTAAGTATTTCTCTTAACATCTTACATCTAACAGTTGATACAGATATTTTTATTTATTATGCAGTTTATGCCATCTTTAGCAAAGCATAATAAATATTAAATAACAAAGCCTATTGAAAAATATTGAATTTTCTCTTGGTGAAAATTATTTAAATTGCATTTTTTTCTATTATGATGTGCAGTAATCATGCTGTGTGAGAGATATTAAGCAGAATACAGTAGTAAAGGAATACTTATCCTAGGTATAGGCAGGAACATGCCTTAAGAAATACAGAAATAAAATCCCTTGATGTTAGCTGGAATTTTACTCAGTTGATTCTTTACACTAAAGATAAAGTGAAGGATATATTATATATACTTATATATACATGTATAACATATGTACATATAATATTTTGGTCTCAGTATCTGTATTCATTTTTAGGTTGATACTAAATTTTTCTCCAAGAACAATGGCATGGATGAATGCTTGCTAAACACTTGTAAAACTGAAATCCATTTTTGTGATGTGCCCAACATTATAAAAAAAAAATGCTTAAAAGTGTGTTTGCAGTCCTTGCCTGTAGTAACAGAAAACTAATGGAAACTTTCAAATTGTCAGGATCTCATTCTAAAAACTTTTTAAAACACCCAATTCCTCAGCATCACAACTTTCGTACATCAGGAATTAACAAAAACAGTTAGACAATTGATCAGTAAGGAAGTGGAGATAGTGTTCTTATGACTGAGAGGATAATTGTGGAGAGTCAACTCTACAACAGGTATCATGGCAAGTCCCTTTGTAGCCCATGTGTGTTGGAGTTGAAGAAATAATACAGTGGTGCCTAGAGGGAGGGCTTCTTGATGGAGATTCTCAGAAATTTTCAGGTTATCCATGCTGGTCCTCAATAGGGAAGCCATTTTCAACTTAAGCTGCAAGCAAGAAGAGACACTTCCTTTCAAAACATCCCTTTAAACATTCTGCAATTGCCACAGCAAGCAGAGAATACTAACTTGTAGAGAACAAAGTCCTAAGTTTTCGCATTAGAGGGTAAGAGGATTAGAGGGTAAGAGCCACAAGTATTTGAGAACATGCCAGATGAAAGCCAACCTTTGTAGAACTCATTTGACATAGTTTTGGGTTTCAAATTTGCACATAGAGTAAGCAAACAATCCAAAAGAAGCCTTTTTATCCCTAGAAGAGGGATCTGTGTTTATAATTACACATATAATATGTAAATTAGCCATAAATATTTTACTTTTACCAAAAACATTTAAAACATAATTAATTTGTTAACCTTTAGCCATAGATACAACACTATTTCTTTAATATAAGTCCTTGATTCAGGGTCCAATTTTTTTTTTTTTGCATAAGCTGAATCCATCATATAGCTTCTGCTCTTTCCAGTTTTGCTTTATTTGAAGTAAGAGTGTAAATATGAAGAAGAAAATGCAGAATTTTCTTTACTATTTTAATGATCCCTTTCATTCTTCTCTCATCCATACCACATTTGACAGATTTATGTTTTATGTACTCATATTTATCAATTCTTTCCAAAACATATAACTTATGTTTTATGGTAGAAAACCTATTTTCCTGTTAGTTATGTTAATTGGTTCACATAATAATTAAATTATACCATTGCAGTCACATATAAAATGAGTAGGTTTGGGAACGAGCTAAACTTACTCTTCACAAACATACAACCCAAACAGAGGAAGCCTAGGTTTGAGAGTGAGTAATGCCTCACACCATGGGCAAATAGTGTATTTTGCAGAAATAATGGAAGGCCTTCCTTCTTTTGGCCATGGGGTAAAATGGTTATTATTCAAGAGAATTCATATGGCACTGATGATTGCAAATGAAGGATGTGTGTGCTGAGAACTGCGTAGTCCTGCCTGGAGGATTGCAGGGGGTCAGCCATCACAGGAGCCCCAAGCTTCTCAGTGTCTCAGCTCTGAGGGATCTTCCTTGCTGGAAAGGAATTTTCTAGGCAAAAAAAAATTTATGCTTTCCCATCTCCTTCATAAACATGATTCCTTTGATGGGATTAGATTTTCTTAAAAGAGAGTGGAGAACATTACATAATATATTCTCAGAAATTCAAATGCCAACACCTTCCATGAAAACAGCCTGGATACTGGCTTATAATGGGAGCAAACAGAGGGAGCAAAACTATAATGTTAAAAGGCTTAAAAAAACATATAAAGAAAGTGTTGTTTTTTGTCACTAGTGTAAAAATGTCCAATCTATCCAAAATAATTTAGAAATTTCATGCATTTCCCTATGAAAATCCAAAGAGAATATTTTTTCTTGGGACTTGACAAGTTGGCCAAAAAATGAGTGCAAAAGAAATAAATCTAAGAGTAGCTAAAATGAATTTAAAGAACTTGAGTGATGTTTGCCTACCAGACATCATGATTTCTTAAAAAGCTATATAAATTAAAACAGCCTGTGATTACCTTGTCAGTGGGCCTTACCTTGGAATATATGATAAACCATCCCCGCCCCCAATGTGCTGGAGTTAGATTCATTTGTAATTTTCCTACACATGGTCCTTCTGCCCCTTTTATTTGAATCTATAATTAGCACTATACTGTTAAATATATGTCCCTGAGACTTTAATCTTCCAACTGCTCATAAGCTGGTTGAGCCCTGAAATTCAGCAGAGTTGCATCCAATATCTACCCTCCAATTCATGGGACTCACCCAGGAAAAGTAAGAAAAGGTTGATGACGGACAACACCCACACACACAAAAAAGAGAGTATCTATAACTGCAAGCAAGGCAGTTCTATCCATCTGCCCCTTGGGATCTAAGCCCCCTCTCAATCGGGAACAGAGTACGCATCACCATCCCGAAATCCTCAACAATGAGAAATGAACAAACATAAGGGGGGACTGCATATATATATATATATAGTAATGGAAGAACTTGTATCATTGATATAAATGCAGTGGCCATCAGAGGTTCTGAGGGAGGGTGAGGGAAAAATAAGTATAAAATGGGGCATTTGGGGACATTGGAATTGTTCTGCATGACATTGCTAGGACAGGTACAGGCCATTATACATTTTGTCAAAACCTATAAAATTGTGCAGTGAAAAGTGTAAGCCATAATGTAAACTATAGTCCATGCTTAGTAGCAATGCTTCAATATTTGTTCATCAATCTTAACAAATGCACCACACTAATGAAAAATGTTGTTAATGGGAAAAAGTGTGTTGGGGGAGGGGGGAGGTATATGAACATCCTCTACATTCTTGATGTAACATTTATGTAGTCTAAATCTTCTTTAAAAATAAGAAAAATATATGTGTTTTAAAAAGCAGCTTGTGATTAGAGTTGGGATGGATTAATAGTCCAATAGAAAGGATAAACTGGAATAAATCTCATATCTGGAAGGCTCATATAGGAATAAAGTGGAAATTCTAATCAGGGCAAAAATAGCCCAATGAATGATAGTGGTACAAGAAGAAATACAATGGAAGAAAAAGGAGGGAAAAAATCCTGTCCCCCCTCCCCTCTGTGTCTTGGCCTGTATGTGAGCACTCACAGAGAGTCACAAATAAATTCCAAGTGAATAAAAAACCTAAATTTTTAAAAAATGAAATTTTTAAATTTTCCAAGAAAATATAGATGCCTAAGTTTATGACCTGTTGAAGCAAAATATTTCTCTATATAGCACAAAAATAATGATAAACTTGAGTTTATTAAAATTAAAAACTTTGGATCAATTAAAGTTACTTTAAAGAAAATTTAAATGACAAATCATAGACTCAGAGAAGGTAATTGCAATGCATATGACTCTTAGATGTTCATTATCCAAAATATACAAGGAATCATAAAAATCAGGAAAAATTATCCAATAGAAAATTTGGCCATGGCTTTAAAAGGGCAATTCAGACAGGAGGAAACCAAAGTAGTCAATAAGCATGGGAAGAGATATTCAACCTCAGTGGTAATCAGGTAAATACCTAATAAAACCATAATGAAAAACCATTCCATATCCATGAAATTGGCAGGGTTTAAGAGGTCTGATAATACTTCCAATGAGAAGGAAGTACAACAGGCACTATTGGGGAATATAAATTTGCAAAACCACTTTGGAAAGCAATTTGGCAATAAGAAGTAAATGTGAATATGTAGATCCCCTTTAAACCAATGATTTCTCTTTCAGGAATAAACCAGATACTTTCTGGCTCACAAGACCAGAGACCTATATAAAGAATGTTCTTAGTAGCCTGGGTGTCATGGAGAAAGATTGAAAAGCTTAAGTGCTTATCCAGAAAAGGATGGGTAAATATAGTATGGTATGTTTCCAATGTGGAATACTGTAGAGTAATTGTGACTAATGAAATAGAACATCATTTACTAAATAGAAATCTTAAAACTAAAATTCCAAGAAAAATAAAGCAAGTTAATTGATGATAGATTATACCACTTATTTAAAGTTTAAAAACATGCAAAACATTATATTGCTTAGATACAAAAAAATCTAGCAAAATATTTTTAAATGCGTAGTAATAATAATCACCCAATCTGATATATGGTTTACTCTGAAAAAAAAGAAAGGTGAATGGGGCCAGATGGGGTACATTGGAGGCTTCAGTGAAATTTCTAGTGTTTATTTTTTTAATGCCAAATTTAAATTTAAAAAGGTGGAGGTAAACAAGAGTAAATCCACCTTCCATTCCCTAACTCCAATCTTTCAATGCAAATGTAGCCACTTAATAATTTTTTGTATACCCTTAAAATATATGTATGCATAAATATATATCTCCTTTCCTGCACCTCACTTTCAGCTGTTTCTTTTTCCAGCCACTGTGGTGTGGGCCAAAACAACTTCACACAAAGTGCCACCTTCAACATTTCTCTTATGCCATTAGGGTACCTTCCTGCCCTTGGCTTTCAGGTTTGTTAGGGATGCCTTTGATTAAGAAGCCAAATTGATGCCCTTATAGGAAGAACCCAGGAAGAGAAGGGAATTAAAACCCTATTCTGTAAACTTTGACCAACTGGGCAGAGGGGTATTCAAAGGCATCTCAAATGACTTCTCATCCATTCCCAGGGGATAGAGCAACTGGTGTGGTGGTAAACTCAATGATGCATCTTTATATTAATTCTCCCTTCTATTTTTCCCTCTTTTCCTGCTGTCTCTCAACTCCTGCTTCCTGGGACATTTAAAAATAAACATATGCTCATAAGCGTATGTTTTGGGCTCACCTTTCTGGGGTACTCAGGCTAAGACAGAAAAATAATAAGTTAAAATGGATGTGAAATTTCATAGGCAAATAGCCACGTGCAGACATTTACAAAGCAAATGTCTCCTAGAAAATAGATCTTTGAGTCTTGTTCCACCAACCAGATTAGGAGTATGAAATGTATTCAACATGTGGAGAGCATTTGTGAAGAGATTTCTTTGGAGACAGCTGCTGTCTTGCTCTCTCAAGGGGAGAGAGTTTGAGGACTATTCTCCCTTCTAACTTTAGGTCTAGAGACTTTGTACATAAATAGGACCACTTAGACAGCTTGTGATTTGCTTTCCTCAAGTTTTATGGCATCTTAGCCTGGGTCTGACTCTTCTCCAGAGAAATTTAGAAGATGAGAAAGCACCGAGTATCTTCAGCTTTAGAGATTGAGCCTAGAGTGATCCTTGACAGGGGAATCTGCCTGGATTCCCAGGATTTCTGTTAAGCTGAAGGATGCAGGAGTCCATTCAATGAACCAAAGGGATGCCATGAGAAAGAGACAACCAACACAGAGACCCAGAGGGATTACAAGCCCTCTTGGGTCCTCTCTAAATGTGGCTACCTACACCATGGGCAGAGGAACGGTAGCATTGGAAAGCTCTAAGTGATAGAATCATTAACAGGGAAAGAAATCAAATGCAACCAGCTGGAGAGAAATACATGCAGAGGAGAGTAGCCCAGCTATAAACTTATTCAAAAAGTCCCTTGAAGGAAAGTTATTTTAAAAATTCTTCTAGGACCAGAGAGTGTGAGGTTATGGTGTCAATGCAAGAAGGACCTTCCTAGGACTTGACTTTCCACCCTTCCCACCACCAACCTGGAGAAAACAGCCAGAAAGCTGCTGTAACAAGTGACGGTGGTACTGGGGTTGTATGAACATTTACAAGTGCAGAGTTCTTTTTAGAACTGTATACTAAACAGTCTAGACTCTGAAATGAGGCTTTATTTGCAGCATCACCTAAGATTTGCAACTAAGAATGAGAAAACCAAGCCACACAAAGCAAAAAAATTGTGAGGCCTCAGGGAATTTTTATGTAAGGATGGTGTGAGAGATTGTAGTCTTTGGATAAATTGTGAAAGGAAAAGTGGGAAAATTAATACTGTAGGTAACATAAAATATACATATGCATATATATGCATTTATATCTACATATGCACATTTACTTACACAAATGAGAGAACAAGGCACTAGTTGTTTTGCTCCTTATTTGTTGTCTTTGTTTCCTGACTCTAAAACAAATACCACATGGGAGGCTGGAGTAAACAATGGGAATTTATTGGCTTATGATTGGGAGGCTAGGAAAAGCCTTGCATCAACAAGGCAATGATTTCTTCCCAAAGACTGTGGTGTTCTGGGGCTGGCTGCTGGTGATATTTGGGTATTTGTGGTTTTTTGTTTTTTTGTTACAAGTCAATGCAAATTATGGTGTTCTCTTCTTTCTCCTCCATGTTGAGTTCCTTGACTTCCAGCTTCGACTCCTTCCCATAACTTTCTTTCATATAACCTCCAATAATAGGATTAAGGCCCAATCTCATTCATTTCAGGCACATGTTCACTAAAAATAGCAAATTCAGGAGGTTCTGTTTGCAATGAATTCATACCCACAATAACGGATTAACATGATTCGTTTTTGTTTTGTTTTCATCCTGGGATACATAATTCAACCTACAACAGCACTTTCACTTAAAATATATATTGAAGATTATTTAAAACATACTGGCATATAGGGTTCTATTTAATTTTTAATTTTTGTTTAATAATTACTCAACAAATATACTAGTTCATGGCCATTGTACAAACTGTTTCAAAATGAATAGATTAAGGAAAAAGTCACCCTTACTCCCTATTATACTGTTTTCATCCTCAAAGGAACTTTATTAGTTTGGTGTGTATCCCTATAGTATAGTAAAGGAAAATATAGTTTTGTTTCATGTTTTTTTTCACCCAAAACACTAACACATTTAATTTATATCTTGTGTATCATTCTAAGTCAGTAATTATATACTGCCTCATTATTTCAAACTATAATATTTTATTCCATGCTGTGATTTTACTATATCTGATTGATTTATATAGTGATTCATTTTATAATGAAGTCCTAACCTTTGAGCAGTATACTATACCTGGCAGACCTCTGGTCAATGTTCCAAAAAATATATTAGTTTGGTGGACACTTTGGGCTAAAGCCAGTTTTAATATTATATTATTTTCCAGCTTTCAATTTTTGTTATATTTCAGTCTCACAAACTACCCTTTGCTTTGTTCCTCAACTTCCAACCAACACAGGGAAATTTTGAGAGCTCTGTTCTCCTTGTCATCAAAGATTTAGTATAAGGTGGCTTTAGTTAAGGCTCATGTTCTTAAGAATTCATTACAATGAGAAAATACAATCACAAGTAATGAATATCAAAGGATGATCAGGTTTATGTGAACAAGGTTTTCCTGTGGGAGTAGAATTTTTTGCATTTAATTAAACTATAGAACTAGTGTAGTCATCTACAACCTACTGTGTGCTCTTACTGGAGGATTCTTGAGGAAGCAGATTGCATTATTTCCCTACGTTTCCACCTATAAGTACATTATGTGATCTTTCTCCTGTAAAACTACCACCTAGAGTATTTTCAGTCTATGAGATTAAAATATCCTTTTGACAGGCTGTGACTTTTATCACTCCAGTGAATTCAGGAAAAAAAAAAAAAGTCTACTTGTGTGAATCAAAGAATTGAAAAGTTTATTACTACAAAAAATCTCTGGAAATTGTGAAGTATAAATTTATTATTTAATCAAAATAATGGGTAAACTGAGACCTATAGAAAAGGGCATGTATTAAGTTAAAAAACTCAGAAGTCAGATAACCTGTGTGTCACACTTAATGAATTCACCTATTGAGCCCCTCTCTCATTAATTCCCACTTGCATGTAGAAAATTTCAGCCCCGATGTAGTTTTCCCTACATCAGAAATTTGCCACCAATACCCTTTCACCTTTCTTGCCTCTACTGAAAACTTCTTTCCCTGAAGCCTGCTTCTATGAAGTGTTCCATTTCCTAAGACTTACATGCTACAAGTCTGAGAGTCTGGTCATTTCCACAAACTTCCTATTTCTGTTTTAAAACCATTCTTCTTTTCTCTTTCAAAAACCTCTTCCTCTTTATGAAATGCAAACTGTGAGATTCTACCATCATCCATGCTCTTGCCGTTTACGGACCTCCAAGTCATTATTCCCTTCATCAGTGAGAGAAGCAGAGGGCCATGGTTCTCCTCTCCACCAACTGGAAATGCCCATGTCCTTGTGGTCAACCCAGCCTAAACCAATGCACACTTAACATTCATTTCTTACTACATTATCTACTCACTCTTGAAACTTATTGCTCATCTGGCCATCTGCCAGAACTGCTGCACCTGAGGACTTTTAAACACTAACTGAATACTAACTACTGTCATGACTAACACACTTAAAGAAGCATCTGGAAACTTTGATCATGTCCCAGCCTATATAACCCTTTGTTATTCAGCCTCAACCTCATGGTTAACATAACATCTGAACCATTTTATTACCACTACTCTTAACACAGTTTGGTTAGACCTTTTACAATTATCCTCCTGAACCAGTACTAAAATCACACTTCTCCAGTCCTATTTTAGATGAATGGAACACTTATGGATAAAATCTCATAATTAAGAACTGCCCTTTGATCATCACAAGTAGGCATTCAACATTGTCCAGTAATCTTTCTACCAATCCTAATTTATCTGTATTTTCCATGCATGATGTAAACCATTGCAGCTGGTCCCTTTTAATCACATTTAACGTCCATTTAGGCTTATTTTTTATGTCCCTATAACAAGAAGAGACATAACTCTTGGCATCTGGTGAGCTTTGCTTGGAGCAGCTTATCTTTTGTAATATGAAAATTGTCTTAGGAAAATAAACAGACTGTTGAAGCTGAAGGGGAGTTTAGAGGTTATCAAATCCACTCTCTCAGGATTTTGGAAATAAAGTCCGTAGCAGTGAAGTGAGATGTCTAAAGTCACATAAGTTTATTGAATCAGAGGCAGGAACAGAACTCCAATATTATTATGTCTAAGTGTGAACCACTAAAATAGCTACTGTGTATTTAGCTACTACACTACACTCTATATGAACATCTTTATATTAGTCAGATAAGCTAACTGTTGAAACAAACAAAAAAAAGTAATAATTAATTAACACAAAGTTATTTCTCCCTCCTATAAATTCCAATGAAGATGTTTCTTGCCAAGATCATTCAGCTGGCAAATGAGAACTAGGAGAATATAGAGAATCTCAAGTCAGATGCTTACATGCTTCCATCTCTATATGAAGTCCACTGTATTCAATTGGTAAGAGCTTGTCACATAGTCTCACCTAAATGTGCAGAGGCTGGTATACAGTCAATTCCCAGCAACAAATCTACCCTGGTAGTACAACATATGTCTGTTTTAGTCAGCTACCCAACTCTGTCAAACTCTCATTTAATCCCTACTATGAACCCATGTAGTAATAATATATAGGTAAGTTGGTTAAGTCACTTGCCAGGGGTCCATCAGTTCATGCCTGTGGTGGTAGAGGAATGCACCAAACAAGAGGCTCTATGACTTCAAACTCTAGGTTCTCTGCTGCTATAGCACATGGCCTTTAAAAATTTATGCCTCTGTGGCTCCTCTTCCTAGATCCTGATATGGCTTTCTCCCTGTAATCATTTGCCTTTTTTTGTAGTAAAATAGACCTAGCTAAGCCATTGTAGTTTAACACATTTTTCATGTCTTTAAGACAGGTTCCCTGAAAGCCTTGTCCCTTCAACTTGAGAATCTAATCTGTTTTATTTATGTGTCTTAATTATTTCAACTAATGGGAGAGTCAGAAAGCTAAATCTACGTAATTAAACAGACTTCTCTTTAGTTTTAGAATACATGTTGTGACTTTACCTATAAATGTCTTCTGCTGTTCATCCTGTAGGTCATTCTTAAAATCAGGTTGCTTTGAGAAAGCCTCAAGCAGTCTGTTCAATTCTACTAACACAGATTTGGGCTACCGTGCACCAAACATGTGCTTGGTGCCAAGAATAGACAGATAAAAGACACAAAAGTTACAGCCCCCAACTTAAAGGAGTCAAATACAACAATGGAACCAAAAAAATAACTGTACTCATCAAATGTGAGTGATAGAAATTAGCTCAGGTGACTATGTTAACAGCGAGAAGGGTCTGTTATCCTGGCTGGGGAGATGATATCTGAATTGAAGAATAAAGCAAGAGGTTGCCAGGTAAAGAAAGATTGTGCTGCTACATTGCCACAGGGAGTCCATCACCATGCTTATTTTTCTCAAGGCTAAAATCTCTTCAGTCTTCTTTTCCTGTAAAAAAAATAGGACGGAATTTTGAGGCAGATAGAAATAATTTTAAGTCCTTGCTCTCTTATTCGCAACCTTTCTGGCTGAGGGGATATATGCTTTGGCCTCCTTGTTATTTAGGTCTCTTTATCTATAAAATAGTGATACTAACTCACAGGAATTTTGTGATGTTTTAACATATGGATTGAAAGTTAACTATGAATGCCCCTTTTGTCTAATGTAGAGCAACAAAGACTATTTACCCTCCCACTTGAAACAACTGAAAAATCAAATATATACAAATAGACATAGACATAGACATAGATATAGATGTAGACATAGGCATAGAGATAGAGATATTGACATAGACATAGAGAGATAGACATAGACATAGACATAGACTTAGACTTAGACTTAGACATAGACATAGAGACAAACATAAACATAGACATACATAGTCATAGACATAGACATAGACAGACTTAGACTTAGATATAGTCATAGACATAGACATAGACATAGACTTAGACTTAGACATAGTCATAGACATAGACATAGACATAGACATAGACTTAGACTTAGATATAGACATAGAGACAGACAGACATAGACAGACATAGACATAGTCATAGACATAGACAGAGACATAGACATAGACATAAAGACTTAGACAGACATAGACATAGACATAGACATAAAGACTTAGACAGACATAGACATAGACATAGACATAGACATAGACTTAGACATAGTCATAGACATAGATATAGACATAGACATAGACATAGTCATAGACATAGACATAGTCTTAGACTTAGACATAGACATAGACATTGGCATAGACATAATGGTATTCAAGGCACTGGACACAGGCAACAAAAGGCAGTGATTTCCGAGAAATGGAAAATGCAGGAGGGGACCTCTATGATTAGTGTAATTTACTGCTACCTGGAGAGAGTTTTCCAGACCACAGAAGAGGGTGAACTCCCTGACTATTAGAAATGGAGCTGAAAATCTGAGGAGAACAAGGCACTAGAGTTTGCAAGACAGAGTGCCACAGATGAGATAGTTGCACAAGGAGAGAAATCTAGTCATCTTCAGAAAGTCCTCTTCGAAAGCTCAGCAGAGAACTGATCACCATATGAAAAAACTACCTGAAGCAAGGAAAGGAGCCACCTCAAAATATTAGAAGTAACTCTACCCAGAGCTTACTCAGAGCCAGGAAAAATTCCTCTTCTCACCAGATAGAAAGGACAACCTCATAATTCATTGGCCAGTTGTCCTGCCTCAGGAGTGGGCAGTTATTAGCACTAAACTGAACACTGCTCTGATACTGCCTAACAAATCTTGAAAGCAGGCATAAAAGTAACTTAAATGCTTGCTAGAATAGTTATAGGAATACAAAAATGCCTAGCACCCAAAAAGGTAAGTTGAAATAAAGACTTTTCTTCAGACATACAAAGCTGAAAGAATTCCTCACCAGCAGACCCTACTATAAGAAATGCTAAAGGAAGCCCTTTGGGCAGAAATAAAGTGATACCAGTAGGAGGTTATGGGATGGTGTTAAATCTCATCTGAGGTAAGAGAGGTGGTTCCCTGCCTTGCCATTGGATGGAAAGCATCTTCAAGCTAGCACTGAGTACAGTTAATTTTAGGAAAGTGGTTTTGTCTCCATTATAGACAAGTTTTTGGTTATACAGGCAAACCTCTTTGAATCTTGAGGTGCTGGGACAGGAACAAACCACGGCTACACATCTGTGTATAACTCAAGGGTAAGGGACCCCTGCAGAACTTTTCAAAGAAGTGAAGTTTTCTTTACTCAATGTCCGTGATAACCATGTAGAGATCTGTTTTGAGCACAAGGGATATCTAGGATCAGCTTTAATCCAGTTTTCATTGCAACCTTAAGATGTAGAAAAAACATAAGTAGTAAAAAACTGATGACTCCTGTGTTCTCCTTCTTGAATTAGAAAAGTGGTACTGAGCCCTGATTTTGGACATTTCTCTACCAGAGAGGAATCCTGTAAGGAGATATGAAACCCTCTGAAAATACCACTTTTATATTTTAATAGAAATATGTATTGAGTTATTTGCAGAGATACAGGAAGTTTTAAGGAATAATACAAAGCTTCTCATAATGGTAGCATTTTGTAAAAATGATAGTATCATATCACAACCACAATATTGGAATTGATACAATCCATAAATCTTACTCAGATTCCTTCAGTTTTACTTCTACTCATTTCCACATGTATATTTAGTTCAGTACAATTTTAACACATGTATAAGTTCTTCTATCCATCAACACAATCAAGACATTGAAACATATTATCCCTATAAAGTTCTCACCTGTTTCACTTTTACTATTATACCTGCCTCACCACCCTTGCCCCTAATTGCTTGAAACAATAATCTGTCCTCAATTTCTAAAATGCTGTCATTTTGAAAAGGATATGTGTTTTAGTCTGCTAAGCTACCTAATATAGTTAACTGTATCTTTAGAGTGAGTCTTGGTATTGGGTAGAGATTCCTCTCACTTTACTCTTACCAAGATTTAGATTTATATAGCCTTATAAATTTTTTTAAAAATCTTGTTTTGGTCTACAATATATACCGGAAAGAGGTTGGCTTTTACAATGGGGATTTACTACTTTACAAGCTTACTGTTTTGAAGCTGAGAAAAATGTCCAAATCAAGGCATCATCAGGTGATGCTTTCTCCTTGAAGACAAGCTGCGAGTGATCCTGGACTTTTCTGTCACATGGCAAAGCACATGGCAGCATCTACTGGTCTTTCCCTTTTCCTCCAGGCTTCCCTGCTCTCAGCTTTTTACTTTCATGGCCTGCTCCCCTCTCCCTCCTAATTTCATTCTCTTATAAAGGACTCCAGTAAGAGGATTAAAACCCACTGGAGCCACTGCTTACTGAAGTAACATAATCAAAAGGTACTATATACAATAGTTTTATACCACAGGAATAGATTAGCTTTAAGAACATGATTTTCTAGGGTCCATACAGCCTCAAACTATCACAGTATGTAAATGTTACACAGAGCATGTAAATTTATGAGATTGCCTTTTATAACTCAGCATAATTTCCTGGGGATTCATCCAAGTTGTAGTGTGTATCAACCGTTTGTGTCTTTTAATTGTTTTGTTTTTCCTAAAGGTTTTATAATTTTGCATTCTATGATTAAGTTCATGATCCATTTTTAGTTAAATTTGTATAATTTGTGAGGTTCAGGTCTAGGTGTGTGTGTATATATATATATATTTGCCTATGAATGTTCAATCACTATTCTCATTTTTTGAAAGGATACCCTTCCTCTATTGAATTGCATTAGCATTCTGTCAAAAATCAGTTGAGTATGTTTTTTATGGATCTATTTCTGGGTAATATATTCTGTTACTTTATGTATTTATCCCTCTGCCAATACTCCGCTTTCATGATTACAGTATCTATAGTGTGAATCTTCGTTTTGGGTAGAGTGATTCCTCCCACTTTATTCTTATCAAAATTTAGATTTATATATCCTTATAGCTTCTTAAATCTTGCTTTTGTCTACAAAAAAACCTTGCTGGAATTTTTATAGTGATTGCAGTAATCCTATAGATCAATTTGGGAATAATTGACATCTATGTTGAGAACACTAATACTTGGACATAGTATTTCACTCCGTTTATTTAGGCCTTATTTTATTTCTTTTATCAGCATTTTGTTATTGTCAATTCACAGATCATATACATGTTTTGTTAAATATATATCCAACTATTTCCTTTTCTTTGGGGTTGTTTTAAATGTTATTGGTCTTTTGTTTTGATTTCCACATGTTCTTTATAAATATATAAAAATATGCTTGATTTTTGTATGTTGAACTTGTGTCACATAACTTTGCTGAACTCACTTGTTATCTGCAAGAAGACTCAGTTTTATTTCCAATCATTATATCTTGTATTACTTCTTCTTGCTTATTGCAATTGCTACAATTTCTAGTACTATATTGAATAATAGCGATGGAGTGGACATTCATAATTTGTTTCTTATTTTAAGGGAACACATAAATTCTTTCACCATTAAGACTGATATTACCCATAGAATATTGTAAATGTAATTTATCAGGTTGAGCAGTGTTCCCTCTAATACTAACTGTTGAGAGTTTTTATTCTGAATAGGTATTGGATTTTTTCAAATAATTTTTCTGTATCAGTTGATAGGATCATATGACTTTTTTTTAGCTTGTCAATATTTCATAATTTTATTGATTGAATTTTGAATGTTTCACTTTTCATACTTGGAACAAATTCTTGATCCTAGAGTAGAATATTTTTACACTTTGTTGGATTTAGTTTGATAATATTTTGTTGAGGATATTTGTGTCTATGAGAGTTATTGGACTCTAGTTCTCCTTTTTTGAAACAGTCTTTGTCTGGCATTCATATTAGGGTAATATTGGCCTCATAAAACAAGTTGAAAAGTGTTTGTTCTCCTTCAATTTTCTGGAAAAGATTGTGTAAAATTGGTATTACTTCTTTAAATGTTTGGTAGAATTCTCCAGTGGAGCCATCTGCTCTTGGAGGTTTCTTTTTTGGTGAGTTTCTAAGTTGTCAAATTTATGAGCATGAAAGTGTTTATATTGTTCCCTTATTATATGCTTGTGACTTCAATATCTGAAGTAATAGCACCTATTTAATTCCTGATATGTTAAAGTGTCTTATCTCCTTTTTTAGTTTTGTCAGTTCTCATGTTAGAGTTTTATCAAATTTATTGATTTTTTTTGAAGAACTAACTTTAGATTTCTTAGTTTTCTCTATTTTTTTCAATTTTTTTTTCATTGATTTCTTCTCTTATATTTATTATTTCCTTCTGCTTGCTTTTGGTTTACTTTGGTTTTCTTTTTCTAGTATTTTATTAAAAGGGACATGAATTTATTCTCAAGTACACTATAACTTAAGATTAATTAATTTTTATCAATTTTATTGGCACCTATTAATAAAGTATATAATCCATCCAAAGTATATAATCCATCCAAAGTGTGCAATCAAAGGTATTTGACATAATTACAGAGTTTTGCATTCATCACTTCATTACATAGGTACATACATTGTTCAATTGAAACATTTCCTCTTCTAATGTGATCATTTAATGCTGTAAATTTTCCTCATTGCACTACTTTAGCTGCATTCCACACATTTTGATAGGTTGCATTTTTCTTTCTTATTCAGTTCTATGTACTTTTTAAATCTCCTTTGTGACTTCCTCTTTGACCTATGGATTATTTAGAAATGTTTGTTTAGTTTTCAAGTGTTTTGTAAATTCCCAGTTATTTTTTTGCTGTGGAACTCAAGTTTGATTCCATTCTACCCGAAGAACCAACTCTGTATGATTTCAATTCCTTTATATTTGTTAATATTTGTTTCATGACCCAGGATATCATATATCTTGGTGAATATTCCCTAGGTATTTGAAAAAATGTGCATAGTGCTGATATTTGGTTGAATGTTCTTTAAACATCTATTTGATCTTAGTTCATTGAGTTGTTCAAAACTTCTATATCCTTGCGGATTTTCTGTCAAGTATCATTTTCTGAGAATGGAATGTGAACATGCCCAACTATTATTGTGGATTTGCCTATTTATCCTTTCAGCTCTCTCTGTTTTTACTGCATATAATTTGAGGCTTTTTTGTATAGGATGTGTACGTTTAGGATTGGTGACTATTTTATTATTACGTGTTGAACTACTTTATATCTAGCAATTTTCTAAGCTGAAGTCTACTTTATTTGATATTAATACAGCCACTCCCGCTTTTAAATTATTATTTTTGTATGATATATATAATATATTTTTAGATCGTGTTTTTTAGCCACTCTACCAATCTCTGGTTTTTAAAATATTATACTTGCTTCATTTATATTTAATGGTAATGATCAAGTTTATCTTTTTATTTTTGCTGAATCTTATTCAGGTGTTTCTCTTTTATTCCCTTCTTGTGTCTTCCTTGAACATTTTTTTAGGATTCTATCTCAATTTAATTATAATGTTTTTGAGTGTATCTCTGTGTATAGTTTTCATAGCAGCTTCCCTGGATATTAGAATATAAATATGATCTAAAACTGTCTATTAGTATTTTACCACTTTGAGTAACAAGTGGAAAGCTCAATTTCATTTACATCCATTTACCTTGCCTAATTTTGAATAGTATTCATTTAAGTATCAGATGCTGTCATAATTTTTATTTCAATCATCAAACATGTTTTTTAAAATTAATGACTGGTCTATTTTATATACCAAAATTTCTGTTCTGTTCTTTCTTCTATCTTCATTCCTGATGTTTCAAGATGCTTTCTTATATCATTTCCTTTCCGATTAACAACTTCCTTTAGCTAATCTTTAAAGATGAGTATGCTAGAGAAAAAACTTCTGTTAGTTTTCTTTAGTCTGATGATATCTTCACATTATGCTTCCTTCCTGAAGTATATTTTTACCAGATATATTAATAGATATTGCTATTGACAGTTCTTTTCTCTCAGCTCTTAAACATTCTTGTGCTTTCTGTCCTCTATGGTGTCAGATAAGAAATTTTTTGAACTTCAAGTTTGTGTTTACCTATAGGTAATATGTTGTTTCTCTCTCTCTGCTTTGAAAATTCCATACACTTTTTTAATCTTCGTTAGTTAAATGATGATATTTCTTGGCATTGATTTATTTGGGTATATCCTATTTGAGGTTTACTCAAGTTTTTTCTATAGATTTGAATGTTTTGCCAAATTTGGGACGTTTTTAGTTATCATTTCTTTGAATATTCTTTCAGCTCCACACTTTTTTCTTAACTCCTTCTTTGACCCTGATGAAATGAATATTCAATCATTTGTTGTTTACCCATAGTTCCTAGGGCTCTGTTAATTTTGCTTTTCAATCTCTCTTTTTTCTCTCTCTTTTACAAATTGGGTGAATTCTATTTATCCATCTTCATATTCACTGACCCTATGTCATTTTCAATCTAAAATTGAGTAATTAAAAATTATGTTTTCTTTTTCATTTCTATCATTCTCACTCGATTTTTAAAATAACTTCTATTTCTTTGCTTAGACTATTTCTTTCCATTTGTTTCAAGATTATTTATCATGGATTCTTGAAGTGTTTATATGAAGACTGCTTTGAAATCTTTGCCAGATAATTCCAATATCTGATTCATCTCAGTGTTGGTGTCTTTTTTTGACTCAAGGTGTACTTCTATTGATTCTTGATATGACAGATGATTTTCAACCTTACCCTAGACATTGTCTCTAAATGAGTCCTATTTAAACATTTTATTTTGGCAGACAGCCAACTTGTTAAGTTTTCTCATGCATGTCCAGTTCTGCTCTGTTGCTTTTGGTTCCAATGACAGTTTACTTTTAGAGCTTTTTCCATGTTATCTTGCTTTATTTGGGTTTTCTGATGTATCTGAAGATCCAACTATTTGTACTGCTTGAGAGGGCACAAGAGGTTTCTCCATACCATGCTGCTATATATCTCTCAGTAGGGTAGAAGGTAACAGGTCCAAAGATATGAAATGGTTCCCTGGCCAGAAGCTTATTGTAGCAGGATCCCCCTACAGGTGTTACCTACTCCCCTGGTGTCTTCAGAAAGAGAAGGGGAGTGTCAGGCCCATGGTGGTAACAAGACACTCCGGATCAGCCATCAACCATAGTTGGGGCCCTTATGTGGATTCAGTCTGACCCTGCTCTTCTGCTCACTCATCCAGGTATCTTTGGTAAGAGAAAGCAGTCTCAGGCTCACAGGACAATCCTGGCTGCATGCTTGGTATAGCAGGATTCTCTTTGTATGTAGGGATGGAGGGT
>JAQZBX010010336.1:0-44515 GCA_029593785.1 Cabassous unicinctus | reverse complement strand
GAGGAATCGTGGATTCAGGATGCATGCAAAAATACTTTAAACTCCGAGATTTTTGAAACAATCAGCGATGAAGTTCGGAAACAGAAAAAAAAAAAAAATCTCAAATGTGTAATTGAAGACAAAAGGAGGAGTTTTGGCAAGAACCGTATTTACTGTCCATCTCATGACTACTACAATCACAGACTATGTTCTTAAAAAAAAAAAAAAAAAAAAAGCAGTGGCTCCAGCTTTTAGCACTCATTTCATAGATGACAACCATCATAATGGTAGGTAAATGCAAAGGATGTGAAAACAGCAGTCTGTGTGCATTTTCCCGAGAGGACGCTCTGTCCCTGTCCCTGGACTTGGGGCTGCAGCCCCTGCTAGGGGCCACTCGCCCAGGAGGTCTGGCTCAGCCCCTGGCTGTGCTCCCAGTTCGGGCCAGGCAGTGGCCGCTTCCTTTCTAAACTAAATGCTTCCCCAACTCTGGGAAATTTCCCCAAGTATTAACTTACAAGTATGGGACCTCCTGCTCCCACCCCGAAATGACTTATTAATCTTTTTTTTTTTTTTTCTTCCAATATCCCCTGAGAGTTACTGCCCTGCCCTGTTCTCCTTTATGGTCTTAAGTTTCTGGACGGTGTGGGAATCACACTTATTTTCACATCCTTTTTTTTTTAAAAAAAAACATAGTTGCAAGACGCCTAAATAGAAACCTGAGGCAAAGTCAGACAGGTACACATGAGAAGGCTTCAGAGCAGACTTTGGTTTCTCATTCAGACCAGAAACACTCTTGGAAAAAAGCATTACAGAGTGGGGGGAGAGTGCAGGCTTTGTGTGGCTAGAATCGAGTAAATGCATGTGAAATTCTACCATAGAGTTTGTTTTCAATCCATGTGGAAGGGAGGGTTCGAGGGAGGGGAGCGTTATTACAGTCCACCAGGGGCGTCTCCTCCTCCGAGAGGGCGTCGTCATACAGCAGAGAGTCGGAGGGGGTGGACGCCGCAAGGTCCAAGTAGTCCTGGGGAGAGAGAGACGGCCTGGTCAACCACAGCCACTGTCTCGACTGCAGAGGCCCGTCCCCTCTTGCCACCCTTGAGCCAGGGCTCTGCGTGCCCACCTGGCTCTGACCGCCCGTCCTGACTCCACGCTCCCCCGGTGTTCTAGCCTTACTCTCTGCCACCCCCTGCCCCTGCCTACCTCCTAGTCTGTCCCAGAGGCCCAGGCTGAGCCCCAGAGTCCCCTCCTGTGTACCACCCATTCTGACCCTTCCCCTAGGGCATCAGCTCCATGAGGGCAGAAGTGTACTCTTCCCTGGGCTATCTCCAGTGCCTGAAGCAGAGCAGGCGCCCAAAGCCACTGGGTGATGGTGAACCGCAGCCACGGTCAACCCTCCCACCCCCGGCTGCCTCCATCGCCTCCTCCAAGATGGACACTGGGCAAACAACTTAGGTTCAAAAACTCGGGGCCCTGGCAAAGCTGGCAGCATCCCTGCTCCTCGAGTTGAAAAGCGTTCTGAAAGCCTGGGGCAGGCCTCCCCAGGTCTGCCAGGCAGGGTCAGCTTTCCACCAAGAACCCTGCGCCATCTACAACGTCACAGCAGTACTTGGGGCTCTTGGCCATGGATGTCAGTTTTACGCATGGCGCTGACCCTGGCTTTGGTATCCAAGCCCAGTGATTCACGTGCGCCTTCTGCTTCTCGGCCCTGGTTAAGTGTGTAAAGAGCAGTTTGAGCTTCTTTTTGGCTGTTTCTCGCAATGTTCTGGCAAGGCTGGATCTCTTGGCACGGGTTTTTGCTTTTGTTTAGGTAACCACACAATCACAGGACTCAGAGGTTTTGCCCAAGCAGTACAAGGATGTTCAACTGTATTGCATGTGACTGAGAGAAGGCTTCTTGCTTTTGGGGTTTGAAGCAATCACCACGCTGAGTAAACGTGTTCATGTTAGGATGAAGTTCCATGAGGGCAGGGGCTGTGCCTGTCTCATTTATTTGAACCCCCAGCATCTAAGCCGGGATGTGGTATGTGGGAGCTGCTCAGTTAATGTTAGTTAAAAACGTACTGACTTTGTCATTTACTTACAGAATTGTAAACTCCAGGCACCTGGGCTGAATCTGGACCCCCCCCCCACCCTGCCCCCCAGGCATGTTTTGTTTGGCCCAATCTGGGCTTTTTAAACTTTAAATGAGTCGCTAACATTAAAAACTGGGAGCCTGAACATGATATCTTCAAGAATTCAGAAGGTCTGACTGGCCTCACGTGCCTAGAGCAAGGGGCCCTTGAGAAGACCCTGGTGCCCCCATTTGCCAGTCCCCACCCCTCCAGCCAGGCTCCTCAGAGCACCTGAGTTTAGGACACCCACTGCCGCTCTGCTTTCCTCCCACACCTGCCTGGGGGGAGCTCTCCTTGAATGTCACTATTTGAAAGGAAGCCCAAGGGCCCCGGCTCCCAGAGAAGGGTCGGGTGAGCTGTGTGAGCCCCCTGCCCAGGGGACAGCATGATGATCTCCCTCTGCAGGGCTGGCAGGGACGCTTTGGCACAGCCTAGCTCTGCCCCAGCACTGGGAACTCCGTGTGCCGAGACCCACTGTCCACTCCCACCCTGGAGTGATGCTGAAACCCCCGCATTGCCACGTTCAGCCAGTGAGAGGCCAGCTCCAGGGAGTCTGCCCCAGGTACTCACTCTGCTCTTAACCATCATCTTCTCCAGGTCTTTGCTGATGTCGGCAAACACCGGCCTCTTGTCCGGTTCCTGCTTCCAGCACTGCAGCATCAGGCCATACCTGGGGGGTAGAATGGATGATGAGGTGACCATCCAGCAAGGCCAGGTCTCCAGAGGATTGCCCAATCAGAGCCACTGCACCAGCCTCAAGGCTCGGGTCCCCAGCCCCAAAGCTGTTTCTGAACTGCTGGCACCTCCTCTGAGCCCCACTGGGTGCTGGGGCACCACAGACCTGCCAGGACCCAGGCCTGCGAGCTCACTGGGGCTGCAGAGCGCCAGCATTCTGTAAACATCCCAACCTCAGAACAGAGTTTATTTTGACCTCCCTTTCAAAGATCCTGGGAAACAGATGATTAGAAGCTGTATCCTCTATGACAGCTGAGGGGGGAAATGCCACCCCAATTTCCATCTCTGAAGGACAGAGGATGCCAAACCAAAATGCAGTTGGAGCATCTTTCTGGCTGTTTCTCAGCAATGCTCTAGCAAGGCCGGGTCTCTTGGCATCAGTTTTTATTTTTGTTTAGGTAATCCCACAATCATAGGACTCAGAGGTTTTGCCCAAGCAATACGCTGATGTTCAATTGTATTGCACGTGGTCGAGATCAGGCATCTTGCTTTTTGGGTCTGAAGCGATCACTGCACTGAGTAAATGTGCTCATGTTAGGTTGAAACCTCCATGTGAATGCCAGGAGGGCAGGGTCCATGCCTGTCTTGTTTACTTGAATCCCCAGCACCCCCAGGATATGGAAAACAAAAAGAGAAAACTTCTGCAAATGACACCTGCTTTACATGCCTACACCTTCCCCGGCTGAACCTCTCACTCCCCCACCTGGCCCCGGGCCTGGCCAGCTGCGCTCAACAGACATTGTGGAATGAACCAACAGGCGTGTCTGCTTCCTCACGGCCCCTCTCAGATCTATTCTCAACCTGGCCCTGTGCAGAGTCCTGGCTCCCCTTGGGCGGAAATCTAGGTGCCTTAGCCTGACAACTGACTGAAAGTACCAATTAATTAAAGCTCGGTTGGGAAGTGGATGTGGCTCAAGCAGTTGGGTGCCCGCCTACCACATGGGAGGTCCCAGTTCAGTTCCTGGTGCCTCCTAAAAAAGATGGGCTGGCGCGGAAGCTGATGCAACAAGATGATGCAACAAGATGACACAGCGAAGAGACACAACAAGGAAACACAATGAGGGACACAACAAGCAGGGAGCGGAGGTGGTTCAAGTGATTAGGTGTCTCCCTCCCACATGGGAAGTCCTGGGTTCGGTTCCTGGTGCCTCCTAAAAAGAAGATGAGCACACAACAAACAGACAGAGAGCAGACAACAAGTGCAAACAACGGGGCGGGGGGAAATAAATAAAATAAAATAAATCTTTAAAAAAACAAAAACAAAACAACAAAAAAAAGCTTGGTTTTGAGCGGGACCTTCACAAGCGCATGGGAGGTGCCTCCATAGAGGGCTTGAGAATGTCCGTGCCTCCAAGGAGATGCCCCACAAAGGCTCTGGGGTGGCCCATCACAGCCAAGGGGCAGGGAGAATGAGGGACCACCTGGGGGCCGTGCAGTGGGGGCTCTTCTCAATCACAGACTCTCTACCTTCCTCCCAGCCTCACCCACTGCTGAGGGCTTGGTCCCCTCACCCTTCCAGAAGGATTAGGGAGGAGGGTCTCTCAAAACACTGATGTGTTTTGAGTGACCAGTGGGCAATAATGTCACCTACACCCTCTGTCCTCTGGAGGCCGAGTATGCCCACGGGGCTGGGCTGAGTCAACTGTTTTTCCCCTGAGTATTCCCTGGGTCATTCTTTGGGCTGGCAGCCCCCTTTGCTCTCCCACCACATTCCTACCAGGCTCATTCTTTATGTCCCCCGAGGAAGACAAACAGGGTTAGGGTTCCCCTCACCCCTCAAAAGCACCCACTGTCATGCCCAATGGTGGTTCCCTAGTTCTTCCCCATCAGATTCTGCCCTGGGACCCCGCCCCCCCACCGGAGCACGGCTCACCCTGGCTGGCACCCCGGGGCTGCTCAGGAATGTGTGGGGTGAGGTGGGCTGAGTGCATGTGCCCCCCTCCCAAGCTAGCTATGCCTGAGGGGGGACCGCAGTAGCTTGCTCACATCTCCTCGCTGCAGTTGTCGGGGCGCTCCATCCGGTAGCCTGTCTTCAGAAGGTTGAAGAGCCGCTCCGGGGGGATCCCAGGATAGGGGTTGCCCCCCAGGGTCACGATTTCCCACAGCAGGACACCGAAGGACCACCTGCGGGACAAGTGGACAGTGAGCAGTTCTGTGGGGCCTAGAATGTCCGCCCACTGCATCCCTCTGCAGCCCCCAGAGCCGACAGCCTGTGTGAGACCAGGAGAAGGGAGCAGTGGGACGAGTGTCAGCTTGAGGACCCGCTCGGGGGCTTCAGGCCAGGACGGAGAGCATAGGCTGATGCAGGCCGTTTGCCCGGGTCCCACCCCTCAGCCATGGCTGGCAGCTCATCACGAAGCACCCCCCTCCTTGAGTGTAGACCCCCCAGTGTGACCGTGTCGAAATGTCACCACGGGTTGGGGGAGAGAGGAGAGCAGGGGAAAGGTGAGCCGAGGTCATGGGCTTTGGGGTTCCCCATACGATTCTTTCATCTTTCTAAGTGTTTCAAAATCCTCATGAAATATTAAAATAAAAGTACTGCCAAAGAAAAATATTTAACTCTGGGAGCAAAACTGACCATTAAGTGGGAACAAAACCATGCCCCACAACAGTACACATCACATGAGCTCACTCAGAGTAATAAAAGTATACATGCATACCACAGAAAATGCTGGAAGGCCCGGCCTCCAAGTGTCAGTAATCATTACTTAAGTGACATTTAGTCTCTTCATTAGGCTTTTCTCTGCATTTTCCAATTCTCCCATAGCCGATGTATGTGTTACTTTTGTAATCAGAAAAGAATCGCTTAAAATTGTTGGGAGAACTGCCTTTTCATGGCCCACATTATTAAGGATATGCAAGTCTGCTGATTACATAACACTTGAGAAACAGGTCTGTTGCATTTGTGAGAAATTCCAGGTCCAGTCATTTGACCTGGGAAACTCAGTTTGGGTTCCCACCTTGGAGCACTTTGGGGCACACCAGTCTCCAGTGAAGGCCACCCCCAGACTCAGAGTCCCCAAGCCCAGTGTGGGCATGGGACAGCTCTGGCCTCACTTGTCAGGTAGGCCTAGCTCACAGGAAGGGGACTGTCTGGGAAGATAGCCAGAGGAGGGGGGGACAGGGAGGGGAAGGGCGAGGGCACGGATTGGAAACCACCCACCCCACTCACTGTACCTGCATCGCAGCCCTACCACCGGCTGAAGGAATGCTCAGGGGTCACTACCAATGGGTGGCCATGGGACAAAGGCACTCAGGCCAGCACTGTCCCCACAGCCCACCACACACACACACACACACACACACACACACACACACACACACACAGAGCCAGGGACCACCCATCACCCAGCCCACACTTACACGTCACTCTGGGTGGTGTAGATGTGATCAAAAAGGGATTCGATCGCCATCCATTTGACTGGAATCCGACCCTAAAGAGAGAGTTGGAAAGAAAACTGCATCTGTTGTTCTGGCCAAAGACGGGGGAGGGTGGTTGGTAGCAGCACTCCTGCACTTCCACTCTGCGTGCATGCCGAGTCACAACTTCCAGGATTCTCTAGGGTACAGAACCTGCAACGACAGCTTGGGAGCAGGCCCTGGAGCCGTGGCCTGGCCTGGCCTCTGGGTCACTGCACGAATAGGCATGCTGACGAGGTGGCCGGCTACATGCCTGACACAGACCACATCTCCATTAAGAAGAAACCTACAGGAAGCAAGCCCAGGCTGCTTCACACTGGGGACCCGAAGGTTCCAGAACTGTCTGAGTGGTGCAGAGCAGGACTTGGCCAGAGGCAGGCCTGAAACACGTCCAAACTTACTGATCCCCTAGAGGAGGGCCTTGACAATGGAAAAGAGGAGTTAAGAGGCAAGAATGTCTTTGCCTCATCCACTACCTAGGGAAGATGGTAGGGCCACTCCCTCTCCCACGTGCTCCCCCGAAATGGGCAGGAATCACGAGGCACTAGAGCAAACATTAGTAAAAACACAGATTATTATGTTCCAGAATTAGACAGGAAGAAAATAATTTGTCCAGCATGATGTCCACTAAACAGTTCTGATGCCCAATGTGTTTGGGAAACCAACATCCTTTATTTGCATCTTGGAACCTTCCGATGCACACGACACTCCAAAGGCTCTTCCTAGAAGACTGAGGGCAGAGAGGCTTTCCCCACTCATCTCCTCCCAGAGCCCTTCAGCATTCAGCCAAATGGGTGCCCCGGGCAGGGTGAGGGGTCAGATCTAACAAATCCTTTCCAGCACAACAGGAGAAACTGCTTTTCGAGCGGTAAGTCTTAAGACACAAATCAATAAAAACTATGCATGTATTGAATTTTAAAGCAGCATTTACTGTAATTTCTTTTACTTGAAAACATTCTTTAGAGACTAAAGAGAATGATAATTAAATGTAATGCATGATCCTGGACTGGACTTAATAATGCAGGAGAAAATGTCCCAAAGGACATTACTGGGACGATAAAAAAAAAAAAGGAATATAACGTTTATATCAATGTTAAAGTCCTTGAACTTGATAACCGTGCTTAAGGTGGTTACATAAGTGAATATTCTTGTTCTTATGGAATGTACATTAAAGTATTAAGTGTTCAAGGAGCATGGAGTATAAAACTTACACTCAAATGTTTAGGAAATAGACAAAAAAGATTGACAGGTTGAAGAAGGAAAGAAAAAAAGAAAGAAAGAAAGAAAGGAAAAGAGAAATAGAGAAAAAGAAAGAAAAATCAAATGTGGTATAATGTTAAAAGTTGGTGGATCTGGGTATGGGGGAGGATAAGTTGGAGTTCTATTGGTTTTTGTATTACATATTTTTGCAACTCTCCTGTAAGTTTGAAATTACTCCAAAATAAAAAGTTTTGAAAACACATTCTTTAGGATTTCTCTCCTTAAGTGGGGTGATTGTTTCTAGAGGCTCTGCTCCCTGAACAGGGCTGTGTGCAGAGCACGCTGGCTGGCCTCTGTGGGCCCAGAGCCCTGGTGGTGCCACGTTGCACTTCTTCATTCCATGGCACAGAGGACGGCCCTGGCAGAAGCAGCATGGCAACGAGACTTTTCCACACCCTTCAGGAGGGGGTTGTGTGTGGCAACGAGACTTTTCCACATCCTTCAGGAGGGGGTTGTGTGTGTGGCAACAAGACTTTTCCACACCCTTCAGGAGGGGGTTGTGTGTGTGGCAACGAGACTTTTCCACACCCTCGGGGGTTGGGCGGGGTGCAGTGGCTCCCCACTTCCCCTTCTTCAGGTCTGACATGAGCAGCTGCAACAGAAACCCCAGAAGTGAAACATCGTCCTGGCAACCGGTGGCAACAAACATGGTTTCTCCCTGCTCCTTACAGCAAAGCAAGGTTGGGTGCTGTGCAGCTGAATTCTTTCTCTTTATTATTTTTTTTTCTTTTAAAGATTTATTTATTTTTATTTATTTATCCCCCCCTTGCCGCTTGTGCTGCTGTGTCCATTCGCTGTGTGTCTTTTCTGTGTCTGCTTATCTCCCCCTTGCTGTGAGGTCTTGCTGCATCAGCCCACGGCGCCGCCTGCCCTCACAAAGAGGCGCCGGGAAGCGAACCCGGGGCCTCTCATATGGTAAACGGGGGCTCTATCCATTGAGCCACACCCGCTTCCCTTTATTTTTTCTTTTAATTTTGAGCAACCACCTTCTTGGTGCAAGCATGGTACAGTGTGAACACCCGGTCAGCTGGGACCCTGCACCATGAACCTGCCCACCTGGCTGAGGCCACACCTGTCAGAGACAGACTGCAGGGGGTGCTGAAGTGGAATAAGGAAAATGCCACCAGCAACAGGAACACCATCGACCACCTCTTTCACAGGTTTTGAGAATGCTTCAGAGAACCCTACACTGCTCCTCTGGACTCTTGACCCCCTGGCAGCCCAGGTACCTCCCAAACTCACCAGCCAGGGGAGCCTGAGCCCCACCCCCTGCAGGTCCTTCACTCCTTTCTGCAGAGAATGTCGCCATCCTCCATTTATTTAACTCTCCTTTTCTTTGAGCAAAGAACTAGTGATACAGAAGGGAAGTGGTGCCCTTTCCTCTGTAGGAACCAGAGTGAGCAGCTGCAGGAAGGAAGCAGGTGGCTATTTCCACAGCATCAAGTGTCCTTCAGAAGCCACAGAGATTAAAAACAAATAACACAGCTGAGCTTCAGGTCTGCAGGTGGGGCCTGGGGAGAACTAGTGGAGTGTGTGCTGCTAAGTCCACCTGCAAGGGACCTCTGGGGTCAGGGAAGGTTGGGGACCCATTTGCAGATGAGGATGAGTTTAGTAGTTAAAAAATCTGCTTTATTTTTTCCAGAGGTTCCAGGGCCCTGGCTCACAGGTACCCTGTGCACAGTCTGACCCCTGCCTGGATGCCCCCAGCCAGGGTCCCCTTCACAGGCTACCTTGCTTCTCTTGACATAAGAATCCTCTTCATAAACATCTCGGGATAGGCCGAAGTCCGAAATCTTCATCTTCCGCCCCTCGGCCACCAGGACGTTCCTGGCGGCCAAGTCCCGATGGACGAGCTAGGAGGAAGCAAAGCCCAGGAAGGCCCTCAGCCCAGGCCCGCCACGGGCACGGGTGGGGTGGCAGGTGTCGGGCGTGCGCGCACCTTCATCTCAGCCAGGTACTGCATGCCGCGGGAGATCTGCCAGGCGAAGGAGATGAGGTCGCCCATGGTCAGGGCCCGCTCGTCCGGGTTGTCCAGGTAGCTGGAGTTGCGGCTGCCCCCGCTGCCCACGTAGCCCGGGCCCACCTTGCGGCTCTCGCGGAGGAAGCCCCGAAGGGAGCCGTACTTGGCATATTCCACGATGAGGAACAGGGGCCCTGCGGGAGAGGGGAGCTGGGGGCTGGGCCTGCGGCTGGGGGCGGGGCCCGGGCCCGAGGGGCGGGGCCTGGCGGGAGAGGTGGGGCTGTGGACGGACCCCGGGCTGTAGGCGGAGCTCTGGTCCAGAGGGGCGGGGCCGAGGGAGGGCCTATGGGCAGGGCTGCGGGGGCCACCATGCTGGCGCCAAGGGTCGGCGTTTCAGCTCTCTGGGCACAAGAAAGGCCAGCTCTGGGGAGACTGCCCCAGTTTGTTCTTACATCGGTGGCACTGCACACGGACTCCTGGGACGCTGCTCTATGGGGAGGGGGCGGGGGCCCTGTTGCCAGAACCTCTGCCTTTCTACACCCTGGGTCCTGTGCAGCATGGCATGGGGGCTGCTCTGCCCTGGCTGTCTGCACACGACCTGCTCCCTGTCCCCACACCATGCCTTCTGCTCGGGCTCCACCCTGCTAGTGGCTGACCAGTGGCCCTGGGCTTCTCCCTCACCAGAAGGTCAGTTGGTGAGGACCCTGGGGCCAAGGACCTCGGGCCAGTTCTGGGGAAAGAGGTGTCACAGCTCAGGGAGGGGGCCCTCAGCAGCAGAGCGGGTTTGGAAAGCCAACGGAGCAGGCCTGTTGGTCAATGCTGCCTCTCCGACCCCTGTGTCCTCATCTGAGAAATGGAGCCAATCCCCCACAGCTGGGGCGGGGCCGTGGGGGTGTGCACTTGGAGTCTAAGCACACCCAGGACAGAGTGGGTGCCGAGGGAGCACCACCCCTTCCTGGAGCTCCCAGGCTCTGGACACTCAGCCTGGAATGGCGGCGCTGGCAAATGTGAGCACCCACTAGCACCCAGGGACCCAGGGAGTGGCTGCCCCCCCCACCCCGCAGCAGGCCCTGGCGGCACCCTCTCCTCGGTACACACCAAGCAAACCTGTCACAACTGCCCATAAGTTGGAAAGGAGGGTGAACCCCCTGCCTGGAACAACACGGCAGGCAGCAGGCTGGAGGCCAGGAGCCCCATCCTTCTGGGAGGAGGTAGTGGGGGGAGGAGGGTAAGTGCACAGTGATCCTGACCCCAGGCCTGCAGGCCTTACCGTCCTGGCTGCAGGCGCCATACAGTTTGATGACGTGGGGGTGGTTGACCTGCTTCAGGAGGTTGAATTCGGATAGCAGGTCCCGCAGCTCGCTGGGGGAGGCGTTCTCTGAAATGCAGTGCAAACAGAGCAGGCTGCACACTCATCCTTTCTGGCAGCCCCGTTCATGACCACTCTGGGTGGGGCACAGACTTGGGTTATTTGTTTTTTTTTTCGGGGTTCAGACAAACGCCCTCCAGGACTAGCTGCTGGGGCTTTGCCAAGCCCAGGGGACAGCCCAGGGCCTCATCTGCTTCCCAAGGAGCAGACCATTCCAAGGACAGCCTTCCAAGGCTGGAATGGGGGTGCAGTACTTCTGGAAAGGTGAAGGGACTCCCCAATATCCCAAACACTCCTGACCAAGCCCCGGGCAGTGGGAGGGGCCAGGGAGGAAGGTGGAGAGTCTGCCAATGAATGGTCCCTCACTCCCCCTGCCCCTTGTCTAAGACGGGCCACCCCAGAGCCTTTGCGGGGTATCTCCTAAAGGCACGGGCATCTTTGACGCTGCACCTTCTGTGGATGCGCCTCCTGCGTGCACATGAAGGTCTTACTCATAATAAGCTGTAATTAACCTGTGCTTTCAGTCAGGTGCCACGGAAGCCACACATGAAAGCACCTGGAATAAAGTAGTGCTGCCAGTTAAATGCAGACGTAGACATCTGTCTTGGGACTTCTCAGTAACCTGCACAATCACTTGTGAAAGTCTAACTGCGTCTGGCACGTGGCCCACACATGAGCATCTCGTCGCAGGCTTCCCGGGATGACTTTGTGCCATGCTGGGTGCACGTGCCTTGAGGGGGGCAGAGCTGGGCTCCAGCTCCCCCTGGGTGCTTGAGAGTCAGATGCTGATGATTCAACAGGTCTCCCTGGTCCGCGGACCTCTTTTCCTGGCTGCCCCCTGCCACCCTCTCTGTCATGCAGACTTGGCTAATGCTCGGGCCACATCTGGAACCTGGGGGTCTCACTGCACCCACTCCTCCTTGCCTGCCTTATGGTTTAGGAGCTCTAGATGTGGGGCTAATCCCAGTCTGAAGGGCCTGGGTACATGTCTAAAAGTGCCTTCTGCACCCCAGATTCTCGGAAGCACGGTGCATGTGTACAGAAGGCTGGAGAACAAGGCCAGGGGAACCAGGCATCAGGGTAACTGGGGAGGTGTTCCCCGCCCCCTCAGGAGGCCTCCCGGATGGGGCAAGGCCCCGTGGGTGGAAAGGGCTTGGTCCTCACAGGTGTCACTTTGCTCAGACCCCCACAGAGGGTTGGCTTTGAGTAAGGAATGACAGCATGGGATGGGGGAACTGTTGTTAAAAACCCAAAGAGCTTTTTAATTTTTTAAAAACTTGAATCTGTCTCCCACATTGGTGCAGAAGCAGCACCACTCTAGAGCCTTCCAAGGAAAGGAAAGTCCTTGTCCTGATCTCCAGGGAACCACCTGGCCCACTATGTTTGCAGTTGGTACAGCGTGGCAATGGTGTTTCTAAATAGGGAGAGGCTCCCGCAGCATTGGCGGGGGTGTGGTGGGGATGGGGGTGGCTGGGGCCAGCCATGAGCCCTGGGACTGTCAGCATGAACTCAGTACAGCCCCAGGCTCCCCACCAGTCTGTAAGACAAACCCCGCACACACCGAGTACCTTTTAGCATCTTCACAGCCACTGTGGTATAGCCCGCTTTGCCTTTGAGGCGGAAAGCTGTTGCCTTGACCACTTTTCCAAATTCACCTTCTCCTAGAGTCTTCCCGAGAACCAAGTTCTTCCGTGGAAATTCCCACTTTGGATCCTCCTACATTGGGGTTGAAGGAAGGGGGAGAGATGGTGAGAGTCAGGAAAAGAGGGGAAGCCTGCAAATGAGCCCGCACCCACCTTTGTAGAAGGTGGGACCCCACGGCATGAGGGGTCTCCCCGATCCCAGAGCCCGCCTGGCCTCTGGGCGCCTGACATGGGGTTGTCAGCCCTACCCTTGCGTCCTGTGGGCCACAAGAACTGCCCGTGGGCTGCCCTGGGTCAGTTTCCTGGTCATTAAAACAGTCATGACAACTGTGCTTCCAAGAGCCATTCAGGGGCAGACTCGGCCCTGCGGATGCTTGCTGGGGAGTTTCCTTTTCCCCAGGAGAGGCCCACTTCTCCCAGTGTCCACCTCTGCTTTGGACCCCCAGACCTTAGGATCCCTTGGAGGCTGGGGGTGGCCTGTGGAGACCCTGCGGGACCCCCCCGGAGGAGAAAATCTGCTCCAAGAGCCCAAGCAGCTTCTTGGCACAGGACCACACCCATGGGGGGTGATGCCATGGGCATCTGCTTGGTGGCCCCCCTGCATCCCTAAGAAACCTCCTCTCACCCCAAAGTCTGGAAGAGGAGCTCAATCTGTGGGGCCAACAAGCTCCATGGGGCAGCTTCTGCCCTGCCCTTGGTGCATGCCTGCCCATGAGCTCTGCCCACCTATAGGTCTGCACCACCTGCCCACCTGGCTCCCACACAAGGCCCACTGGGACCTTGCCAGACGCCTGCCCCGGCTCCCACCTCCCGCCTCCCCAGCCCTGTCCACTTTGAACTGCAGTTTGTGGGTGCCCAAGTCAGTCAGGCTGAGCCTGTTCCTGGGACTGCACCAGACGACCATAGCCCTGTTCCCGCCGGCTGTGTATCAGGTACCTGTCACCACCCCCACCAGCTGAAAGACCAGGAGGGGACGCCTTCGAGCAAGCACCTGCTCTTGCTGCATTTCCCCCCATTACGCACAGTCATCCTGATGACACCAACCAGAGGTCAGCATCAATGAATGGCACCATTGTTGTCACCCCTGCTTCCATCACCTGCCAACTGGCACTTAAGCACCACTTGCTGAACACACAACAGAGGCTGCACTGAGCATGTGCAGACAACGCCATTTCATCCTTTTTAAAAATCTTAAAAGCCATCCTCCCCACTTTCTTTGGAGAGGTCACAGCATCCAAGACCTCAGAGCTGACCGGTGTCCACTGGGATATCTGGGTGTTTCCTATACAGGGCTATTCCCCACCTTCACCTGCCCTGCCAGCACAGCCCTTCCTAGGCAGCCTCAGCAAACTGCCGGGGTTTATGCGAGAGCCAGAGGAGCCCTGCCCTTGGCCACCGCCTCCCCACCGAGCCCGTCTCCTCTCCCTGCAGACTCCTTGATGGAGTGGCTTGCAGAAGGGAAGGCAGAATATGTCCTCCTCTGCCTTTTCAGAATAAAATCCAAACTCCCCCTCAGGGCCTTGGAGGGCTCCCATGACCTGGCATGCACCCCATCACACTCCCGGTCCATCCCTTGGGGCCTTAGCCTGGCTGTACCCTGCCTGGCCTGCCCTCCCTGGAATGCTCCTGGCTCTCTCTCTTGCCTCCTTCAGGCTTGGGCTCATATTTCAGTCTATCTGAATTAGCTCTCATCACTACCCAGCCTTCTCCCTGCACTGGGGCAAGCTCCATGGAGGGGGTATTGCCAGCATGCCTATGGTGTCTCCCCAAGGCTCAGCACACAGTAGGCTCAGCAGCACTGGCTGCCTGAGGGTTCAAGGTGAGGAGCCCCAAGCCTGTGAGTGGAGGTTCCACATGCAAGGCCCAGTGCATCCTCATGCCCCTCTGTGACCTCCCCACCCCCCGCCGCCCCAGTACCCCAGAGACCAGGGCCAACACTGGCCTGGAGAGGAGCTGCCTCCCCACTACAGCAAACCCCTCCCAAGTAGAACAAACCGGGATCTTGAAGGCATCCACGGAGACCTGGTTCTCCATGGAGTCGAGAGAGGGCCGGCGGGCACTGGCTGATGAGTAGCTGACTGGGAAGGCCTGGGCAGGCCGGCGGAAGGTCATCTCTGCCGAGGCGATGGGAGGTTTGTGGGCATTCTTGTGGTAGCGGTGGATGCAGAAGGTGGAGAGGAGCACGGAGACAATGAAGGAGAAGAGGACGGCCGCGGCAATGACCGTGCGGCAGAGCTCATCGCACAGGGCTTCTGCGGGCGAGGGTGGTGGTGAGGGCGCTTACAGGAGGGCCCCATGGAGCCTCCAAATGAGCTGGCTAAGCACTTGAGAAGGTGCATGTGGCACTGCTCACGGCCCACCTGTGTCCCTGGCAGCCAGGAAATGGCCTGGCCCATGCTGCTCACTTAAAGATCACAAGAATGATTGCAAACACACAAACAGCAATAACTGGACAGTGGGCCCTGTTCCTGATATTCTGTGTACATTACCTTACTCGCTAATACACAGTGCTGTTACCACCCTGTCTTATGGAAGGAGAGAGGTCAGACGGTGAGCAATTTGCCCGTGAGGACTGGGCTCAGGGCACCAGGCCCTGGAAAAATGGCCCACCATGGGGTTTAGGAGGGGAGGGAAAGATTTTCCTCTGTGTACCAAATATTTTTTTGCCATTTTCTTTACAAAAAGGGGAAAAGAAAAGGAAAGTAGTCCAAGACAAAGAGCTGTGTGATAACTCAGATACCAAATGACGCTCCTGGGCTCCAGAGTGGTGAGTGAGGACCTGGGGCTGGGGGGGCAAAGCCCAGGACTCTGCCGGCCACTCACCTGCTGCCCCGAGAAGACCCACCTGGGAGTTTCTAAGAGCAGGGTCCTGGCTAGTCAGACCCTGTGGACCCAGCAAGGTCCCCTCCCCTGCACAGAGACAGACTTATCAGACAAGTTATTCAATGGAAGAATTAGTTTTACTGGCCCATTTGTTTTATCACAGAACTCTGGACCTAGAAGGCACTTTACAGAGGCAATCTGGCTCAACTCCCTTGTACAAAAGAGGAAACTGAGGCCCGGAGAGACAGAGGACCCCCATGGGTTTCATTCACCTTCCTGTACTTTCCTCCCTTCCAGAGAACTCAGAATGCTAATTTAAGTCTTCCTTGGGGCACAGGGAGATATGGGGAGCACTGTGTGATGAGTCCCAGTCCCCCACTCCTGGCCCCTGCTCACCCTGGCTGTCTTCTGGCTCGCAGAAGCACTTCTTCTCCTCGGGGAAGCAGTTGCAGATGCCGAAGCCGGCTTTAATCCCCCGGCGTTCCCCTGGCTCATGACCCCCGATGATGCTGCCACCCCCTGGAGACCCAGACAAGGCCACCTCAGCTCCCTGGCTGTGCCTGCCCCCAGAGACCCCTCCCCCTTGCTGCTTGTCCATCACATGCTGAGGACAGTACCCCAAGGAGCTCAGAGAGCCCCTTACCCACCTGATAGCCACTCCTGAGGCCCAGGATGTGCAGCAAGCACAAGGAAATCCAAGTCCCTGGGGCAAGAGTCCCAGCCACCACCCTCCCAAGGCCACGCCCTGGCCAGACCCCACTGTCTGCCCAGGATGCAGAGGGCCTTCTGGGGTCCTGGATAGCTCTGGTCATGGGTACTTGCCAGAAGCCAAGAAGGCATGGCAGAGAGGGCAGGCATGGCCTGCAGGATGGGGGAACTGCACCCCAATAGGTGCCAGGACAACGTGCGAATGTGTGGATCAGGGTGCCAGGCCCATTATTCTTGAGGGGGGTGGGGAAGCACCCTTGGTTCAAATCGAAATCTTAGGAAGAAGTCAACCTATAAAGCAGAGGCATGGGCCCCTGTGGTTGTGGGCGGGCATGTGAGGAGCTTCCGCGTGGCCCCGCAGCCCCACCTCTGGCCAGAGCTGGGCTTACGGAGGCAGTCTTGGGGGCAGATGTGTGCATCCTTGCTCTCCACGGCATCGCAGTGTCCGTCGGGGCAGGTCTTGGTGCTCGGGGAACAGGTGGAGAAGTTCCTGGTGATACCTATGACACGTGGCAGGTGGTCACCCCCTCCCAGAACATTCCTGGGGCTTGGGCACCCTGTGGCCCCCCCTCTAAGGAAGGGCTAAGGCCTGGGCAGAGGAACATAAGTCTAAAGCCCCACCAGCAGGGGGAGCCCCCAGGAGCCCCCGGGGGTCCTGAGTGCTCGGGGCAGTGGGCAAGGACCAGAGGGCCCCGCAATCCTGGCCGAGTCCTGTCTCATATCAAGGAGATGAGGTGTCAAGGCCAGACAAGACCAGGCCCCTCTCCAGGTCACTCAGGGCATGGGACCTTCGAGGTGGCAGGTGGCTCAGAGGCAGCCTCTGGCCAATGCACGGACAGCAGCCTCCCCACCCCCCAGCCTGGAACCTCCCAGGAAGAGCCTTTCTGTCCCTCTTTCCAACTTTGACCAAGACCTTCTCAAACCCAAAGTGATGGCCCAGGGCACCTCTGGTCCCAGGAAGAGGCACCTTCTGGGCAGCTGGCCAGCGGCCTCAATGTGCTGCCTTCACCCTGGCCACGCTTGCCCTGCCTACACTCTCCCAAGCATCATGAGCCCCCCAAAGAAAAATGCACAGAACAGGGAGAGCCCATCGCAGAGGCCAGCGGGGCCCGCATAGACCCTGTTTCCAGGCAGTGTGGCTCCCGCCCTGTGACAGCCATGGCCTCCTGGTGTCCCCAGACTGCCATGTAGGGCTTACCTTTGCCATCACCCTGTCTCCACTCGCACCTGCCGGTCAGAGAGCCCAGGCCGCCACACTCCTCGCACTCAGGCCGCCGCTTGCTGACCGCACAGGACAGGGGGCAGCCGGCCTCCTCAGCCACGTCTGCGGGAGGTGGACAGGGAAGGTCACGTGGCCTGCCTGGGGCTGTGTCCAGATGGGGAGGACCCTGGCTGAGCTGCTTTCATTGGTCAAGCCCAAAGGGGGCCAGTGTAACCCACTCCCAGGACAGCCCGGGTCGTAGGAGAGGGTGTCTGGAGCTGGGAGAGAGGCCGCACCAGCTGGGACAGAGTGGCTCAGAGTGAGCCAGCGACGGGCTCAGCCACTGCAGGATGAAGGGCGTGAGGCCAGGGAGTTGGGAAGGGCGACCAGACTCTATAAACCAACCTGCAAGACCCTGGCTAAATGTGCCTTTCGGACAGACCACGACTACTTTTCGGTTATTAGTATATCCCACATAGGGCACGGGGCATACTCGGAAGTTGGTCTTCCAAGAGTCTCTACAAATACCACACGTGACAGGCTTAAACTGAAAGTGATTTGTTGTTTATCTGAAATGCAAAGATAACTCCTGTCCTGTGTTTCCTCTGGCAACCCCGAAACAAGCATATGCACAGGATATATTCAAGGCATCCCAGGGGGCGACGCCGAGCAGTGAGTTTCTGTTGCAATTACTCCGGGTTAAGCTTTTGTGCGCTTCCCACCGAAGCCTTCCAGCAAGGTTGTGAGGTGTGTGCAATGCTGCTGATTTTATAGGGAAGGAGGCTGGGACTCAGGGAAGTTCAGGACACCAGTCCCTGTGGCCCAAGCCCAGGGCTCCCCCGTGCCCCTGCCACTCCCACTCCACGGGAGCCTGCACCAGAGGGAGAGGCTGGGGGTGCAGGGCCAGGCTCCAGGCCTTGGGGCCCATGCTTGTCCACGAGGGACAAGCCTCCCCCACCCCATGGCAGAGGCGGCCGTGTCCTGCAGTGGTGGGAGCAGGGACCGACACTCACATGTCCCCTCGGCTGTGACGAGCAGCTGGGCCTGGGCCTGCCTGCGGGTCTGCCGGTCGGTGGCCGTCAGCACGTACTGGAGCTCGGCACACTCGGGTCGCTGCAGCACCTCTGTGTCGTTCACAAACAGAGTCCCCGAGGTATCCTCGCTGGAGGTGGCCACACCCAGGGCGCTGCAGTTGGCGCTGGAGGGCTGCAGCCTGTACTGCACATGGACCCCGCTGAGCTCCTGGCAGTTCTCCACGCAGACCCTTCCGACCTAGGCGGGCAGCACGGGGGATGCCTGAGCTGGGCAGCATCCCGCAATGGTCCTCGACCCTACCAGTGGAGGGTACCCCCTCCCAGACGTCCTGCCCTTCTGCCCCCTCTGAACCCACACACCCCTACCCCTGCCCATTTAACCCATGAGCTGAAGGCGGCCCAGGGAGTGCCTGGGCTGGTGCCCTGGGCTGGCCCAGTCTGCTCAGGGCACGTCCCCTTCCGCCCTGCTCCTGCGAGCCAGATGCTTCCAGGACATGGAGGTGCGGCGGGAAGAAAGGAACCCGGGCACCGAGATTTGGCAGCAGGAAAAGACCAGGGCAGGCCCTCCAGAGAGGCACGTGGCCCACTCGCTCGCTCATTCAAACCACAAGGCGTGATCACACACCTCCAATCACCAGGTGCTATTCTAGGAGCCGGCTGTTTACCATGAACCTAGCCAACCAGGCCCCCATGCTCCTGGGACTATGTCAGGGTCGACCTGACACCCCCCCCCCCAAAAAAAAAGACAAAAAACATATCAACCAGTTAGGCAAAAGGGATATTTTAAACAAGGTGACCCAAGAAGGCTCTCAAGACCTCACAGAAACAAGCCAGTTCTGGGTAAAGAAGGTCCCAGGCAGAGGAGATGGCAAGTGCACAGGGCACGAGGCAAGGCGGGCTGTGGGCGTCTGAGAACAATCCACCCTACAGCTGCTTCTAGCTTCGGATCTCTCCCCGTGTAGGGCCCCCTCTCTCCAAACTGAAAAGGGAGGCCTGCAGTTATGGAACGGGAGCCAAGCGCCTGGGCTGTGGAATCTGATGGTCTTGGGATGCAACCCCAGGCCCCACGGGCCAGGCTCATGCCTCTGTGCATCTCAGAGTCTGTCCTCACAGCGGGTACAGCAAAGTCCCACGTGGGTGACTGTGAAGGCTAGGCCAGGGACCCCTGCACGGCTTTGACACAGCTTGGGGGGCTGGTCTGAGGGGCGCCCACAGTGGCAGACCTGGTTGGATGATGGACTCTGAGGAGTTGGTTTAGAGCCAAAAGGCTCTGAGGGTGCCCAGGCAGCAGAGCAGGGGGCTGTGGGACACAGGTGTTACCAGGTGACAGCCCCAAGACCAACAACTGGAAGGTCTGTAAAGGCCCGTCAGCCTCGGTGATGCTCCCAGGACCCCGAACATTCCTGTCCACCGTCCTTCCTCCCTCTCCTGGCTGCCCTGGTTGTCCTCCACCCACGTTGCTCATACACCCTCTTTAGGGCCACCCGGTCTAGTCCACCTGAGCATCCCCTGGCCACGCATCAGGCCGATGGGGCTCCCAAGGATGCCAGGCTGGGCAGATCAGGTCACAGGTCTGACAACGTTCCTTTTCCTTACCCAGCTCTGCCCACCAAGGCAGAACCAGTCCTTCCAGCTCCTTACTGAGGTGACCACAACAAGGGCTGCGGTGCCTCCCAGCACTTCTGAAATACTAAGCGCTCACTTCCCCTTTCCCGTGGGAGCCTCAGGACTGCCCAAGGTCATGGTCCTTAATTTACAATTAGGAAAACTGGGGAGCAGAGTGAGGGACCACAGTGAGTCAGGCAGGACAGGGACTCAGGGCCTGTCTCCTGATTATTTCCACAGGGAAAGAGACCCCACCTCCAGCGATACCTGTCTAGTACAACCTCCTGGGAGACAAGACCCCCAGACTCCCTGTCTTGTCGGGCCCCCGGCTTCCCTGGCAAGTACCTGCCACCATCCCTGAACCCTCTGCTCCAGGGATGCATGGAACTTCATGGAAGGCCTGGGGATAGGGAGCAGGTGATGGACAGGGGATAATAGGAAACAGACAATAAATATGGCATTCTGAAGGAAACTCACCCAAGGGCTGTGTGATTGGGAGAGAGCAGTGTATTAAGTCATATGCCCACTGTAATTGCAAGTAAATTTTAAGAAAATGCTTACAAAAAAAAAAATTCTAGAAAGGAATGCACCAAAAAGCTAAATACCAATTCATGTGGGAAAAAGGGGCCACTCTTGTATTTTTCCTCTTCTAGGAGGAACCTTTGTTACTTTTACTTTTTGTACTTCTAATTGTGACTTTCCAACAACAAAGGCAATATAAGCTCTAGCAAAGATATCTGCAGACACTGAAAAATGGAGGCCTCCCCACCTTCCTCCCCAGAGGGAGCCACAGTTCCTTGCTGTCTGTGCTTACATGCTTGGCTTGCAAATTCCCATCAATGAAGATTTGTTTTTGCACTAGTGGAGTCACATGAGACCAAGATTTCTGGAAACCACTTTTTCACTTAGTCTCTTTGCAAGTCAGGATGTATAGATTCACTGGGCACAGCTTTTACATCAATACCGAACAAGTTTTAAAGATACAAAAGTATTCAGAAGACAAAAAAAGAAGGGCCCAAAGAGAACACTAGTCCCGCCTGTTGCTACCTCTTTTTGGCCTCCCTAACAGCGGGGGCCTGACTCGCCCTGCCAGCCCTACGCCCCTGCTCCCCCTGCAGCCCCTGCAGCCCCTGCAGCCCCAGCCCCAGCCCCAGCCCTGTGAGCCCTGGCCCTGTGCCCCTAACCGTGCAGGTCCTGTGCCCCCACTCCTGCACCCCAGTGCTGCTTCCCAGCCCCTCCAGTTCTGCGCCCCTGCCCCAGCAGCCCTCAGCCCTGGCTCCTGCAACCCCAGACCCAACCCTGTGCCCCAACCCTGCGCTCTTGCCATGCCAGCCCTACTCCCTCACCCCAGTAGCCCTGTGCCCCAGTGCTGCTTCCTAGCCCTGGGAGCCCTGCTCCCTGCCCCGTCAGCCCTGAGCCTGGGCCTGGAACAGCCATCTGGGGTCCCAGATGGCCTCGACCCTCGCCAGCTCTGAGTGCTAATTAGGCATCGCCCACACCAGCAATCTGCTAAATTAATGGAGGCCACAGAGCACAGAGCCAGGGGTCTCCCCAACCATCCATGCCCTCGCCCCCAGCAGCCTTTGCCTTGGGATCACCTGGGCAAAGCGACGGGCCCTCCTGCTCACGGCAAAGGAGTAAGCGCCTGGGAAGCGCAGGCTGACGGGCAGCACGGACACGTTGAAGTGCAGCAAGAGGATGCCGTCACCTGGGCCCTGGAAGTCCGAGTCGTTGACCAGCACTGCCAGCTGCAGGGTGCGGCTCTCTGAGATGGGCAGGCTCCGGTTGAGGACCAGCCCTGGGGGGTGGGGGTGGGGGAGCAGGTGGTTCCCCAGTGGCCCGGGGCCTGCACAGCTCCCCACACCCCCTGCACGCCTCCTCCCAGAGTGCACACGCCTGCACACACACAGACACTTTTTCCACATGCTGCACAGCGTGCAGAGAGCAGACCAGGGGTGGGTGAGACCAGAAACACTGTCTCCACGTTGGTGCCAGCAGGAGCCCTCCCAGTGGGTTCCCCCAGAAAGGACAGAAACTCGCCCAACAGCAGCCACCAGTGGACTCCGGGAACTCACACGTTTCTGTTACCTGCTGTATGCCCTGCCCAGGGTGCTGTCTCTAGCTGAGACTAAACTGGGGGGTGGCACCCAGTGTGTACACTGTGCTGGGACAAGAATGGGGCCACTCTTGGGGGGGTCGGGACAGCTGAGAGACAAACAGGATCAAGCCAGGCTTAATCCAGCCTGGTTGCCCCAGAAGCAACCCCCCAAAACAAGGCTCCCAGTGTGAGTGGTGTGTTTGGAAGGTGACCCCAGGAAAGCCCCGGTGGGGCGGAGGGAAGCCCCTTGGAGCTGGTGAGCACTGTGGGCCCTTGGGGTTCAATCCTGCCAGCTGGTGGGCTCGGGCTGGTGCCTTACTGTAGTCGTGCGCCGTGGCCCGCACGAAGCTGCCATTGGCCGGGGTCAAGGTTTCATTGGGCACGTGCTCCACACGGAAGGACTGGCGGGCCCAGGGGTCCCCGGGCAGCAGCGTGTTGGTGTACCGCCGCAAGAGCTCCCCAGACGCCGGCACCACGTCGGCGTCGAACACCTGCAGGGTGGCCACCACAGTGCCCTACAAAAAGAGGGTGTGGGGTCACGGTGGGCAGGAGAGATCGCCCCGCAGTGCAGAGCCCTCACCCCCATTTTGCCCAAAAGTAAAGGAAATGGGGTCTCAGGCTGGCTGAGAGGGTTGACAAGAGATCACACGGTGAGAGATGGTAGAACTGGGACCCAGGCCCAGCGGTGCCCCAGAATGTCCTCAAAGCATCTCCCTACACCAGGCAGGAAGGTGCCAGGAGGAAGGTTTGGGGCCACAGAGCACCTCTCTGCATGTCGTTAGTGCTGTCACTCCTGGGGGCGGCCCTTCCAGGCTCCCACAGCCTTGTCCCATGAGATGGGTTTTCCTCCCGCCAACCCTATCCATTTAAACCTGTCCCTGGGGTGCCCAGAAAGGCAGGCATGGGATCCCCACACTCCCCATCCTCCCCAAGCGCGCGGTCGTCGGGGCCTGCCTGCAGGAAGGCCCGTGGCCCAGCAGGTGGCGGTCGCGCTCCACCCTGCGGCAGAGAGACCCGCTCCGCCTCCAGGCTGAATCAGGCCGGAACCCAGCCCAGGGGGTGGGGTCTGCGCTTCGCCCGCCTCTCTCTAATCCCAGGGCTCTCCTCCCGCAGTTTCAACTCCGGTCGGCCCCTTGGGGGGACCATCCACAAAGCGCCCGGCGCCGCATCGGAACCGCTCCCAGCCCTAGGGCGCACCTCTTGGTCGCGGCGCGCCCCTGAGCCCCCAGGACGCTGGCTCCCAGAGGCCCCATCCCAGCAGCGGGGGAGGTCCGGGCGCACAGGCGCCCACAATCCCCCGCCCCCGCCCCGCCCCCTCGGGCCCGTCGGGTGACACACGGGGTACCGCCCAGGGCCCGGCTGGCCCTCACCCAGAGTCAAGGGCCAGCTGTGTGCCCGCAGGGCCACCACCTCCGCCTCTTCCCCCGCCTTGGGGGCAGCCACGACCCCAGTAGGCAGATGAACACACAAGTGAACTGATGAACAAATGCATTCGCGTGGCCAGACGCACAGCTGAACAGACGAGGCCCCCATGAGGGACCGAGAGACGACCACCCAAACACGGGTGCGTGAATGGACAGGCACCTCCTTCCGTTTGAACTCCACCACGGCGCTGGCGGTATCCACGCCGCCGGGGAAGGTGGGCGGCGAGTCGTCCTCGTCGTACACGGTCACCGGGAAGGGCACCATCACCTCCTCCTCGCGCGCGCCGGCCCGCACCGTGCACGCCGCCACCAGCTCATACTTCTCGCGCAGCTCGCGGTCCAGCGCCCAGCGCGTGCTCACCTCCAGGCTGTCCGGGGCGCAGCGGAAGGGCAGACTCTCACCTGCGCGCCAAGCAGACCAGGAAAGCCGGGGTGACTCGGGCATCCCAGGCGGGGAGGGGCCAGCGGCCTATCCCAGGGAGCCCCGGGGAGCCGGAGCGCGAGAGGGGCCTCTGCGAAGGACACAGCTTGGTCCTCAGGTGGAACGCTCCAGCGTCCCTGCCTCCTCGGCCCCACAGGGGTGTGGCCGTCGCTACTGTGGGAATAGAGGGGCCAGGAGGCCTCTTCAGCCCCCAGCTCCCTGCCAGGCTACCAGTAACCACCAAGTCAAGGCACAAGCGAGCCCCTACCCGCCACCTTCAAAAGGAGCTGTGGGCAGACGCCTCCCCAGAGGGATGGGGGATGTGGGGTGGGGTGTCTGGCACCCGGGAGCTTGGTGTCCAAGGCCTGAGCCCACCCAAGCCCTGGGGGGCCAGTTATTTTGATGGCCAGAAGGGTACTGCATCCCTTCTGGGGTGGGCTCCTGTGAGGAGGGTAGGAACCCTGGGTTGACGCCAAAATAGAACCACTTCCTGTCATCTTCCCTCTCCAGGCTCTGCAGGCCCTGAGATCTAGCTTGGGCATTTGCCGTTTTTGTTTTTAATGTTAAGAATTATTTTAAATTATGGAAGCAATATGTGCTCATTTTAACCAATATGGGAAATAAAGGAGGAAATTAAGTTGGCAACATCCTACCACTGGAAAACAAACATGAGGGACTGAGTATACTATTGGATGAGGTTAAGGCAGATATTTTACACTGGTTGGGTTTCATCCTTGCTTTGCCACCTCCTGGCTGGGTGAGTTGGAGCTGCTCATTTCGTCGCTCTGTGCCTCAGTTTCCTCACTGTACGATGGGAGGTTGGTGGCTAATTAGCTCTCTTCAGGCCAGGCACTGCCCTTCATGCTTTTCATACAGGGACTCAGGGGCTGTCACTTCAATGGGAGACCCCCCTCACCCCCCACCCCCGAGGAATCTACCCTCAAGAAACAGCACAGAGAAGGTGAGTGTTAAGTCAGGAAGGTCCACACTGCTGACTCCTCTCAACTAACCATGAGAGGTGTGGGGGGGTGGGGAGTCTGCCATTCAGTGGCAATCACTGGCCTCTCATCTCAGAACCATGGAATTATGTGGCACCTTAGGAAAGACTTATGATAGGTTTTCCTGTTTTTTCTTTTTTTTCCTGATTGCAAAAAATGTCTTAACAAATGTTTTATTATTTAATTATGTGGGCGTGTGAGAGAGTGCTTTTTCACACTGTGGATTCTCTTTAAAGTCATCTCTGTGTGTCCGTGCTGTAAACCTAGCGTTCAGGATTCACTCGCAGGAATCTTGCCTTGGTTCTGTAACTTTCATTTAAAACGGGTGCAACAGCGCCTCCAGTGGCGGCACAGCTCCCGGTGAGTCCAGCTCTCCATCCCTGCGCCAGGCCACCTGCCCCAGCCCCCAGGGGCGCATCTCAGGGCAGGGCCTTCCTGGAACCCTGCCTGGTCCTTTGTCCCTCAACACCCCACATGCAGCCCTTCAGGAAGTTCTGTAGGATTTGCCTTTGAAGCCCCCTGGTCTCCTAACCTCCAACTGTCTCCCCGGAGGAGCTTCCACCCGGAACCTCCCCAACCCCAAACCATCGCTGGCATGGTCAGACTAGTGCGCCCTGCTTGGAACCCTCACGCAGTCTTCACGCCCCACAGAGGGAGAGCTTGGAAGGCAACTCCTTCTCCTGCCCTAGTCTCCAACCCTGTCCCGCATGGCTAGCCCCCGGCACACCTCCCTCCCGCGCCCTCCAGGCTTTCTTCCCACCTCTGCTCTGGAGCCCACTCCCCCTCCGCGGCCAAGCCTCGCGTGTCCACGTGGAGAAACGGAGGCTCTACGCAGGCAGCTTTAGCTCCCCGGGCAGCCCGGGGCCCGTGGCGGACGCTCAGGAACAGTTTCTCGGCGCTAAATGAGTGGCGTTGCGTCGGGGATCACCGCGCGCAGCGGGCGTGCACTCACCGCCCAGGAGCCGGTAGGTGGCACTGACGTTGGGGCAAAGGAACTGCACCGGCAGCAGGCGAAACTGGTGGAAGGTGCCGGGTGGCCGGTTCTCGCGGATGCGGAAGGAGAGGCTCGTCTCTGGGAAGCAGAGTTGCCGGGGCTGGAGGGAGCCGCAGGCAGGGAACGAGGCGTTGATGAAGGAGAAGTAGACGCGGGCGCAGGCTGGCCACTGGCACTCGCCCTCGCGCAGGGACGCGGGCGCCAGGAAGACCTGTAGGTGCACGGTGAGCAGGGGGAAGCCCCCGTCTGCAAGGAGAGGGGGCGTCAGGGCCTGGGGACAGCAGGGCAGAGGAGGGGCAGGTCCCTGCGCCAGGGCCTGTGGTCCGGCGCCCCATGCCTGGAGGCCGGGGCCGCGCAGGCCAGTTTCTCCTCATTCCTTCTCTGCTCAAGCGCCCCTTCCTCGGGGAGGAGGCCCTGCTCTGATGCTCCCCCCACTACCCCCTCACTACTGCCGCCCCTCAGAGAGGGGTCCTGCATCTGATGATGTCCCACCTCTCCCCCCACTCCCTCACATCCCTGCCCCTCCTTGGACCTGTGCCCTGAGGTGTGGCATCTCCTGCAGGTGGGCGGCTTCCCCAGCATGGCCCCCTGCCCCGCCCCTCCCTTGCCCCTTGCCCCAGGGTGTTTTCCTCCTAGAGCATCTCTGCTGAGACTTGGCCCACAGACAGACTTCCCCAGGCACCTACAAGTGGACTTCCAGCAAGTTCCATCAGCCACAGCGACTCCCCCAGTCACCCTGTGAGCCGCGGCCACACCCGTTCCTGTGAGGTCTGGGTCTCTGCTGGGGAGGGGGATTGTCCTTGGGGATCTACTTCAGTGTCAGGGTAGAGGCTGCTCTTTCTATCTGCCACTCCTGTATTTTTAGAGCTGTCTTCACGTCTCACTCAACTCTGCCTGGTTGCTTGGTCCCCTGCGGTGGTTAATCATTCTTGATAGTAAACTTTCCCTGTGAGTTTTCTGAGTGGTTTCTCTTTGCCTACTGGACCCTGCCTGGTACACAGGGCTGCTCCCAGATCACAGTGGAACTGATCTATTAAGAACAGGCCCGTGCATTTTGTTTCTTACAGCGAATTCCACTCTGACCTCCACCCAAGGAGGACTCAAGTTCCTTAAATTCCCCGCTGGGAGGTCAGGGTGCAGACAGTAGGCCTGCCTGAGTATGTGATGGGAGTTCCCTGTGGAGGGGGGCCCTGCTTCCTCCCCCCACCCTGGGCCTCCTCCCTCATCCTGGCAGGGCCCTTCTGGGGACCCTGACTTGCCTTATCATGTGGAAGGGGAACAGTGTGTGTTACCAATGGTGGTTAGGCCCCTAACCACCCCTAACCTCTCTGCTCTCCTGGGCCTGGAGCCTGCACCTCATCGGCAGGGCAGTCGGGTGCTCCCAGCTGGTCACCCTGCTGTCCACGTCCAAAGCAGAGCTCTCTGCCCCCAGCCCACGGAGCCAATGTGCAGCTTGACCCTGGCACTGAGCCCTGCTCCATGGAGCTCGGCCAGGTCTCCCATCCCCTCCACTCCCCTCCAAGCCACCTTGGCATCCCCACCAGGTACTAAGTGCCTCTTGATGCTGATGGGGAACTGTTGCTCCTCCAGCAAGTTTAAGGTCATTTGCTAAATCAAAACTTTGGCGGGTTTTCCAGCTCCTCTTAACCCACTCCACAACCGGAAAAGGTTGAAGGCACCTTTCTGAAGAGTTCTCCAAAAATCTCAACAGCCTCAGAAAGCCCAAGGGTCGCCCATGGGACCCCAAACTCATCCTGGCTCCCTTGCCATGCTGGACACAGAGGCAGGCCACCCTCCCTGCACCCTCACACATGGGGGCGAAGGGGGCATCCCGTTCCCAGCCCCACCCTGGTAGTTGTAAACGGAGGAGTCGATGTGAGGTCCAGACACGGGGAACGGGGATGGGCAGGGGAGGTGCACTCGAGACTGTCACTCACTGCGGATGCTGAGCTTCTCCCAGGTGCTCTGGTCCAGGCTCTGGTTAAGGTAGAGGAGGCCCGTGTCCTCCTGGATGCGGATCCAGTCATTTTCGTGCAGCCGTGAGCGGAAGGCGCCGTAGAGGTGCGTGCCCAGGCGGAAACTGGGCCACTCCCTGGGGAGGTCCTGCAGGGCGTGGACGTACAGCAGGGGCATGCCGGCCGGCTGGCCCACGTACAGCCTCTCCCAGTAAGCATCTCGTGAGAAGTAGAGGCCCAGTGGGGCTGCAGGAAGCGGGGAGGTGGTGTGATGAGGGAGGACAAAGATGGGGTGTCCCCCCCATCCCCCACCCCCAGACCCAGCACTGAGCCTTCCAGGAAAGGCTCTGCACCATGCAAAGGAGGCCTCCAACCAGACCACCATCTCCAATAGCAGACTGATTTACACTTTGATAAAGGCTTCTTAGTGGGCCAGAAAAATTCATTAACAATTCTCATCTTAATAGGAATTTCTCATTTTTAGTCTTCAGTATATGAACACACAATTATTTGCATACATAAAGACTGGCTGAAAATATACAAAAGGTGCCTTGAAAAGGAGTAATAAAAAGGAGGAAGGGGAGGCAGCATCAAATAGTTGCAAGAACATTCCAAATCACTGAAGTCTGACGAACACAAGACACATGCAAACCCGGTGTTTACATATGCTTCTAAACAAGTCACTCGAGCCATAGTTTTCAAGTGTGTGAAGACACCACCAGACAAGCAGGACGGGCAAATCCAAAGCCATGAATCTTGGTCCAAAATGAAATGTATGCCTACCATTTGACACAGCAATTCCGCTCCATTTATCCAAGAGAAATGGAAACATATGTCCACCAAAGGCCTTAATCACAAGTGGCAGAATTATCTACAAAAAAACAAGAACTGGAAACAGCCCAGTGGTCCTTCACAGGGTGAGCAGATAAAGAGCCGGTGGTCCAGCCATACCCTGGAACACTACCCAGCAATAAAAGGAAATGCTCGACACATCCAACAACCTGGGTGGAATTCACAGATGCTGGGCTGAGTGGAAGGAACCAGGCACAAAAAATCAGGAGTATGATTCTAGACTGACTTCTGGTGATAAAAACCAGGCCTGCTGGGGGCAGGAGGGGCCTTTCTGGAGAGATGTCAAGGCTCCATATCACGATAAGGGTGTGGGCCCCGTGGGTTTATCTATTGCCAAAATTGGATGGCAAAGGCTTGTGCATTTCAACATAGGTGAACTTTACCTAAAAACATTAAAAAAAATAAAAATAAAAAGCACTGAGGGTGTGTGTGTAGAGGTATAAATTATATATAAAGTTGACAGATGTTGTTCATAGTTGGCAGCTGGGTGACAGTATATGTGGAAGCTTTGTTAACTAGTTTTTGTAAAAAGTTTAAAAAATTAGTTAAAAATTTAAAAAAGATAGTCAAAAATTGCTTAAAAACCATCAAAACCCTGCAAATACACTCTCAAATGTACAAAACAGCACAAAAATACCAGCCCACAGAACAAATGTTAGAGATCTAGCCTGAGGTGTGACCAAATCATCTTTTCCGTCTATATATTTTCAACCAGGTCCTGGCTCCCTCCCAGGGGCCCGGGGGAGCCCACTGAGCCCAGCACCCCACGGCCAGCCTGCAGCAGCATCCAAGGGCCACCCCCCACCAGCGGTGGCCTGGTTCTTCTGAGAGTGGACCTGAGTTTGGGAAACCATCAGATGCCAACTGGAGTCAAGTCAAGAGAACAGGCAAGACCATTTTGGGTCCCCAAAGTGGTGAAGCAGTAAGAAAGTAAGACAGTTCCTCTCACTCTGAAATGTTCTCTTGGGAGGATTCCAGCTGCTGCAGGGGCTGGGAAGGCCGGCCTTGAGGGAGCATGCACCGGTCAGTCCCGGCGTGTGTGCTGCACATTCCCTGCGGTGCCTCCATCCCAGGGCAGCTGGAAGCACCGCCCCTGTTGCGGCTCCTTTCTTGCCCAGCTGACCATTTCCAAGGAAGCTTGGTCTGGAAAATGCCCAGCTTAACCGCCGTCTCCCTGGAGAAAGGCACATGGCAGGTGGGCTCCTATGGATAAGCTGGGGGCCACAAACGGCAACCCCAGGCTCTCCCCACATGCCCTCTGGGGCTTGGGGGCCACTAAGCTCTGCCTGGCACTGGAGCCTACTCTGGGGCTCGCCGGTCCGTGTGTTGCAGGGAAGCTGTGGTCTTGCCGTGTGGGCATCCTCAGGAGGTATCCTGTTGAACAGCCCAAGGCGCTGGCTCCGTGCAGTCCTGGGTGCGCGAGGGTGGAGGATGCTCCGGGGCTGACAGCCCCCGGTGGGTTCCTGCCCACTGGGATCCTCCTTGGGAAGAAGCACCCACACTTTCAACAGTGTGGGGGCAAGACAGGCCCCTAAGACATGGCTTGTTACCCCGGCCCAGCTTCCTAGTACTTCCCACAAGGGACATGCTGGAGCCTCCTGCTGTGCCTCCTGGCAGGGTGAACTCTCAGCTGCCCTGGCCAGTGGGACCTCCTGTGCCTCACTCTCAGGAAGTAGAGGGGTCCACAGCCCCTGGACAGCACCCCATGCCCCCAAATGCAGCAGACTCAGGAAGGTGGCCTGCGCTGGGGCAGAGTGCCCAGGCCCCCTGGCAATGGGGCCAGTTCAGCTGCAACGAAGGCCTTGAACCTGGAGGAGCGGTGAAGCCCCGTTGTTCCCAACATCCCCAGGAAGATCCAGAGTGGCAGGGTGGGGGCTGGACATCGCAGGGGGCCGGGCAAGGCCTGAGAGCCAGGCAAGAGGTCTCCCATGCCGTGTCCTGCCCCCACAGCCTTTACCAAAGAGGCCCTGATGCCATCTGCATTGCCTCCCCAAGGAGGGCATCAAGTGGGCACAGCCCCGGCCAGACAGCCCCTCGGCAGCCCCTGCCTTGACCCCAGGGGGGATGATGGGTCTGCTGAGTGCAGAACTGCAGGGCTCACCACTGCCCAAGCGGGAGGCGCCACCGCTGCTGCACCAACAGAAACGGAGGCGGAAGAGAAGGAAGTCCTTTGCCGAGAGTCACACAAACCGCCAGAGGACTAGGATGAGTAAAGTGGTCTTTCCAGACCACGCTATTAACCAACGCCCTTGGCCGCCATGCACAGCCGTGGACCTCAGACCCGGGCCGGAGGGTGCTGTGCCTCCACCCGGTGCTCCACGTCCCCCGCGAGGCAGGACCATCCTTCACCCCAACTGCCCTCCAGGACCCTGTGCTGCAAGACCGTCCCCGAGGGCTCAGCGACTCTCAGTGGAGCTTGAGCTTCTGGCCACAAAGATGACAAGAGTCACTCGGTGGTCCGGTGAAGGCACTGGTCCTGGGAGAGCCCGGGAGTGTGATGCCATGTTGGGGGGGGTGTTGGGGGTCCCCGCTGCGGTCTAGCTGCCCTCCACCTCCCAGCAGGAGGTCACACACACTGACAGCTAATGGACTGAGGTGCTGCCAGGTGGGCCACACAGAGCCCCCAAAGGCTCTGACCCCCAACCTCCCAGGGCTGAGACGGCCCTGCTTGGGGGCCCAGGGGCAGGCTGTACCTCCTGAAGACCAGTCTGCATCCCAGTCCCCTTACAGTGTGACTGGGACCCTCCTTCATGTGGGGAGGAGGGTCTGTGTTCTCTCCCTGCTCCTGGGAGTTTGGGGGAGTGACGCCATGTGACGTCCGCGCTTAGGTCACAAACCATAATAAGCCTCTGCCTGGCTCTCGCTCTCTCAGACTCACACTGTGGCCCTGCTGGGCTGTGAAGCTGCCGTGCCGGGGGGGACCAGAGGGCACAGCCACCCCGGGAAGTGGGAAGGTGTGTGCCAATGTGTGCAGAGCGGCTCTGGTGACACTTGGGTGCAGAGGAGAGCTGGCAGGGCTGCACCTCTGCTGAGACCTCTCCCCCCAACCCACTGCACCCACAGATCCAGAGAGGAAGGGGCTGTGTGTCTGTCAGGGGGTGGAGGTGGGGTGATGCACACACAACATCTCAGGGTCCAGGGCCTGGCGGAGATGGGGGGAACAAGCCTGTGCTCCTGGAGCTTGTGCTGGTCCCACAGGGCGGCTGGCTCAGCTCCCACCACAGGTTCCCCACGCCCAGGGGAAAGGAGCTGCCCCGCGGTGGTCTTGCCAAGCCCGGCCCTCCAATCCAGGAGGGGCCCGACCTGGTGGCTGCCAAAAGGGATTTGTGGTTGGGGCAGTGATTTTAAGCAGGAACAGACTTAAAGGCACTTAAAACGCCTCCATCGGGCCCTGCCGCAGGGCACGGCGGCCTTAAAGGTCCTCCTTGTCACCGACACCTCCTAGATGGAAAAACACATGGGCCCAGGGGAGAAGCCTGGCGGAGGGTGCAGCCGGCTTGTGGGCGTGAGGCCATGCTGGGAGGGCCCTGTGTTTGGTTTAAAGCTCTCGTGCGGCCGGTTTGAAGCTCTCCATGAGGTCTGAACCAGGGGCCCTGCTGCTTTCTATTGCACTGAGACCCCAAAATGATGCAGCGGGTCCTGGTGTGCAGGGAGGGCCTGGGCTGGGGCCTGGGTCTCTCCAGATGGGCAGGGGTCCGGCCTCAGCCCCAGGAGGCCCTGCCGAGGATGCCTCCCTGGGTGCCCGTCCCCAGCCCCTCTTACATCCACAGCCACTTCCCCTGTGTAAGTCACCGCGTAGGGTGGGTCTCCCGCTTGGGCCCTGACCGATGCATAGGCTCTCACACATTCTTTTTCTCACACAAAAGCACATGTATTCTCTCTCACAGTCTCCCTCACAAGCACACATAATTTCTCACACAGACTCAGATTCTTACCCACTTGCTCTCATACATACGTGCATGTGTTCTCTCACATACATTCTCAGCTACACACTCACTTTCACACACAAGCACATGTATGCTTCCTCTCCCATGCTTTCTCTCCCTCTCACCCCTGGTGCTTGGCAGGATGGGCCTGACAAGAGGCGGATCCACTAGCACAGCCACACCCTGACTGCACTCTGAGTCTGATGGGGATGCCCAAGGTAGGGGCTCACCTGAGCACACCCAACCACAGGTGGGACTCCCCTGAGCACGCCGTCCACCATTGGGGCTCATCTGAGAGTGCCCCTCACAGGCGGCCTTACCTGAGCGCACCTCCCACAGGTGGGACCTCCCCTGAGCGCACTCCCCATGGGGTGCTGGTCAGGCCCTGCTGTCCGGAGCCGCGCAGAACTCACCGGAGTTCCTTCAACCCCGTCACCATCATTTTGAGGTGGATATGCTGTTATCTGACCACACCAAGAGCTGGGACCTTCGATCAAACCCCAGGGCGGGCGCTTCCCAGCTGTGTCCCCTGGGTCTCTCCCTCGCCTGGGGGCGGCGAGGTCATGCTCACGACACACAGAAGACTGCCAGGGAGACGCCCACGGAGCCCCAAAGACAGAGGAGTAAGACTCATTTTACCAAAAACAACTACAAACCTCAGGACTGCAACGTGCAGGCTTGAATTCTGGCTCCCAAGAAAGAAAAAGAAAGTTGTAAAAATGGTGGAACCACTTGAAATTAGAAGCAGCCCCAGCACCTCATCCCCAGGCTGCGGGGTGAGAGGGCAGCACCTTCCCAGCAAAACCCACTTAAAAGGGCCCACCACGGCGCCTCCACTTTATAAGCAGCAGAACGATGCAGATGACGTTTTTATTATGACCCAGCGGAATCTCTTCAACAGGCGATTTCCTAGTGCAATCATCTTCTCCAGGAATGGGGAACAAACCCCACCAGTTCTTTCCCAGGGACTGGGGGTGGAGAGGCGGCCCTTCCCCCTCCTCAAGACAGCTGTCCCTGTGGGGGGTCCTCCAGCCTGAAGCGGGCAGGCACCCACGATGCATGCCCTCAGGACACCATCTGTCCACCCCAAGCAGCCATGTCCCACTCACCTGCCATTCTTACTATAGTTTAGTATGTGTTACCTGCAAAGATGACATTTAGCATGCATTACCATTGAAAGTGCAATAATAAAACAAATGCCCAGGAATGCAACACTAAATGTACCATCAGGACACCTAGCCAGGCTGGCATTTCTCCTCTTTCCACCTCTCTCCCACTCACAGTTAACAGGAGCTCAGATTCTGCGATCATCTGCCCTTTGTTTGTTTTTTACCATTTTGCCTCATTCTTGGAAGGTACTTCTGCTGGGTACAGGATTCTCTGAACAGTGACTTTCGCTCCGTACTTCCAAGGCCTGATCCCACTGTCTTTTGGCTTCCATCACTGCTGCTGAGAACCCGGTCCATTCTAACTACCTTTCCTTTCTGGTGTTCTGTCTTTTCCCTCTGGTCGCTTTTAGGGGCGTCCTTGTCTTTGGTGTTCCACAGTTTCACTATGGTTCTACTCCCCGACCTTCCTCAACCTCCTCTGTTGGCTTCCTCCTCCTTGGCCCACCAGCGAGATGATGGAAGTCCCCTGAGCTAGTTTTGCACGCTGTTCTGCAGCTTTATTCTTCTCAAGAAACAGCAACCAGTTCTGTGGCTTTAAATATTACCTCTATGCTGACGATGCCAAAGGTCAGGTTGCCAGCCCAGACCTCGTCCCTGTGCTCCCGATGCACACGTCCCCCTCTGCTGCATTCACTTGTAGGCCTCAGTCCAGCTTAGGGGACGGTCCACCCCTCCCCACGCAGACCCGCTCCTCCCACTCCTCCATCCACCCAGCTGTCAGCCCGCGTCCTTTCCTTCTTCCATCCCTCAGGCCCAGCCCACTAGCCCTCCACCGCCACCCCACCCCAGCCCAGGCCACCATCTCCCTCACCTGAATGACCACCGCAGCCTCTCAACCAGTCTCCCTGAGCCCACTTGACTCCACAGGTCACAGAGCAGCAACCAGATCATGCCATCTTTCTGCTGAAAGCCTCTGGTCAATTGTCCACTGCTTGCAAAATAAAATGCTGCTCTTCACCAGGGCCTGTGGGGTTGGGCGCCATCCCCTCCCCAACCCCGTCTCCCCGCCCTCTTTCAAGGACCCACCTTCTGGCCATGTTGGCCAATTCACTGTATATGAGTGGAAGGAATGAATGAACTAATGAATGAATGATTTCATGATCAGAAGAACAAAAGGGACCATTTGGGAAATGGTCAGAATTTGGGACAGGAGAGGGGGATGGAGCAGCAGGGAATGGAACCAGGGACGAGATGAGGCTCAGTATGACACTCTGGCTCTTTCGATGGGTACTGGGAGTCAGAGGCGGTCTGGACAGCGAGTGAGCTGGGTTAGTCACCCCTGCTTTGCTTTCGAGACTCGTGTGAGGGCATTAAATGCCCTCTGTGCACTCGTGGACCTGGTGAGGCCAGCAGCCCGCAGCTGAACAAGCAAGCATTCGGCTGAGAACAGAACCACTGACCTGGGCTCAGGAAAATGAATTATCATCGGTGGCCGAGGAACGTTGCCACGTGGTAGATATGAGCCAGCATCTGTGTGCACACGCATGCACGCAGACACCCCTGCACCCCCACGTGCACGTGCAGCCCTGCATGTACAGGTGGGATTACTGTGCAGTGAGTGTCACAGGCACCTGCTGTTTCGTCCCAGCAGAAGGCTGCTTCTTTGTGGGCTTGGTCACTCACGGGCCACAGGGCTCAGGGACAGAGGAGACTGAATGGCTGGGGCTCACCATCCCACGGCAAGGGAGGGAGGCTTCCAGACACATGGGCCCACCCACTTGCACCATCCCTCAGGACTGGGGTCTGAGTGGGCCTGGAGCCTGCAGAGGAGGAGGGCTTGACTTCTGAGCTGCCACGAGCTCCCCACAGAGCCGAGACTCCAGCAGGCTCAGCAGGAATGATGTCCGGGGCCCCAGCAACATTTTAATTTTAATTTCTTTAAAAACATTCTAAAGCAAAACACAATGCAGTAGCAATTCAAGGAATATATAATAATGAATCCAGCCTGGGTCATAACCGTCTTGATTCCAACACAGCTGCAAAATGTAATTTTATTTTTCATGGAGGAGGGGGCCCATGGAAGTCACATGTGGTTCTGGCTCCACAGATGTCACCCCAAGAGGACGACGAGGCTCTCTCGTGGTGCCTGTCTTTCCCCGTGGCAAACAGCCTCAGGGAAGGCAGGCAAACAGCCCAGGCCACAGCAGTTTCTGGGCCGTGCCTCCCCCCAGATACGCCAACCTTTGCATCCCACCCCCGTGGTTCCCTCCCGCCTTTCTGGCTGCTGCCCTCAGTGAAGCCCACTCTCTTGGCCTCAGACTCAGACGAGGCCTCATGCCGGCCCTCAGACGACCACCACATGTGTTGGTCCCCAACTGCCTTTCAGGCTCCTTGCACCAGGGCAGCTCTGTTCACCGACAGCCGGGGTTCCCCACGGGGTCCTGGCAGGCCGTCTCTCCTGCCTGAGGCTCCAGGGTCTCCGGACGTGCTCTTCCAGCCTTGCCTCCCCTTCCTCCCCCAGTGCCTCCTGCCCCAGCCCAGACCTTGGCACCCACCCCAGCCTCCCCGGCCTTCGCCCCTTCACCCTCGAACACTTGCTCTAAGGGTACCAGAAGCTCTCCACGGACCATGCTCCTGCGTGGTGTCCCTCTCTGGCTCCTTCGATAGGGCAGCTTTAGGGGTGTCCTGAGGACACTGGCGTGGGAGAGGCTCAATGACTCTGCAGTTCACGCAGCTGGGGAGCGGCAGGGGGGCTTTGGCTCAGGCAGGATCTGCAGTTGGGGCTCACAGGGCTCCCCTGTGCTGCCTCTTCTCAGCCGGCCCCCCACCAGGGGAGAGGACCATGACTTTGGGCTGCGGGGCGCCGAGCAAGTGACTGCTAGGAACTTGATCTCGCTCGAGGTACGTGGTAGGTCTATACCCCGGGGTGCAGGCTCAGCCTTGCTTGACGCTCGCTCAGGGACCTGGTCAGTGCAGGAGTACCTCGTTGTTGGGGTATGGGGGAACACTGTACTTCCTGCAGGATTTTTCTGGAAACGTACAACTGCTTTAAAAAAATACAACTGCTTTTTAAAAAAATTACTACAACACTGGGAATGTTCTTTTGGCAAATACGGCAGGGGAGGGTTACTGGTTTAAGGTGTTGGAGGTGGGGGTTGCGTGGGACAGGTTATACCTGGGGCAGGCTTCTCGGGAGTGTGTAGTTTTCATCTTGTCATAGTGTGTTGTATCAGGGGGTGGAGACCCACATAATGAGCAGGAAGGTGTTGGACTCCCATCCTGGGGAGTCCTGCTGTGATCTCAAATAGATGGGCAGGAGGCTCTTGAGATCACAGGCAGTGCCTAATAGGGGAGGACAGGCCAGTACGTTAAGCCCTCAGTGTTGTTCCAAGTAACTATGAATCTGGTCCTTCAATGAGTTAATCTTGGTGGTTACCGTGGGTTCTGAGGGGAAAGGGAGGGAGGAATAGAATAGATGGAACATGGGGCATGTTTAGGGTGATGGAATTGTTCTACATGATCCTGCAAGAATAGATACAGACCACAACAAACTTCATCAAAATCTATAAAAGTGTACAGTCCAAAATGTAAACCACAATGTAAATCATTGACTATGGTTAGTAGCAATGTTTCAATATTTGTACATCAATTGTAACAAATGTACTATCCACATGTAAAATGTTATTAATAGGGGAAAGGGGAAAAGGGAAGGATGTTGGGTATATGGGAATCACCTATATTCTGTATATGACTTTTCTGTAACCTAAAGCTTCTTTGAAGACAAAATGAAAAAAAAATAAGACATTGGGTGAATAAATGAAAGCAAATGTCACTGTACATACAAGACAACAGATCTTACAGTGATGAAAGACATATGTTAAAATTTTTAAAAATTTTATATTTTTATATTATTTCAAACTTTAAAAAAATGTTTTTGTATTTTATTCATTATTTTTAAAACCATCATTATATCATTTTCCTATTAATTGTATTTGGTTATTTTGTTGGCTTCAATTTGGAAGAAGTTTTGTATCACAGAAGGGTTAAAACTGTGGCAGGGGAGGGTCATTGGTGCAGGGTGTCAGAGAGGGGGGATGCATACCTATCCTATAAGGCATATGAGTATGTTCAAGTGTTGATGGGGCATTGTCACAGTGGGTGGAGACTCACACAATAACCAAAGAAATATTGAAATCCCATCCTGGGGAGCTCTGCCACATTCTCTAATGGGACAGCAAGAATCCCCTGAGTACAGGAACAGTGACAACTGAAGGAGGATAGACCATTGACTGGCCCTTGATTGTGATGACTGTACTTATGAACCTTTACTTTTGAAATTGAAACTTAGCATAGTATTATAAGGTGCCTAAGAGTTATCTCCTCCTGAGAGCCTCCTTGTTGTTCAAACGTGGCCTCTCTCTAAGCCAAACTCAGCATATAAATGCATAACCTTCCCCCCAGTGTGGGACATGAACTCCTGGGGATGAGCCTCCCTGGCACCAAGGGATTGCTACCAAACACCACTAGCAAGCAATTGGAAAAAGACCTTGACCAAAAGGGGGAAAAGGTAAAGACAAATGAGTTTATATGGCTAAGAGACTTCAAAGTGAGTCGGGAGGTCATTTCAGAGGTTACACATATGCATGTCTCAGCAGGAACTCATTGACTGCCCAAGTAAATATTACCTCAAATAGCGGGGCTCCTGAGGGCTCTGGAGACATCCAGACACTATAGGCAGGGCAGACAGTTCAGGAGTTTGGCACCCTGCCAGTGGGCCCTACTTTGGAATGTATGCTCCCCAGTGTGACAGAGTTGGACTCAGTTGTGTTTTTCCTACACATGGCTCTGCTGCCCCTCTATATGAACCTATAGTCAGTATTAGAGTTGATAGTTGTATGTCCAAGAGACTTAAATCTTTGGGCTGTCCATGTGCCAGTTGGGCCCTGAATCTCAACAGACTTGCAACACCTACTCTCCAGTTCGTTGTCTCACCTAGGACAACTAACAAAGAGATGACTGACATGACCATCACAAGGAACAGAGAGTGTCTGCAACTGCAAGTAAGATAGTCCCATCCATCTGCCCCATGGGCATAAGCCCCCTCTCAATTAGAGGTGGAGTGGGCATCACCACCCCAGAATCCTTGGGATTGGGGAATGGGCGATGGACTAGAGTAGACTTACAGTTGTTCTACTGTAGACTTGTGATCCTAGCAATGGAAGAACTTTTATCATGGATGTGGTGGCAGTGGCCACTGGAGGTTCTGAGGGGAGGGAGAGAGAAAAATAGGTGTAATTTGGGGGCATTTTCGGGACTTGGGAATTATCCTGAATGACACTGCAATGACAGATACAGGCCATTGTTTATCTTGTAATAACTTGGAAAAATGCGCAGGAAAGAATGTAAACTACAATATAAACTATAATCATTCCTTAGTGGCAATGTTCTAAGATGTGCTCATCAATTGTGGCAAATGTACCACACTAATGTAGGATGTTGTTGATGTGGGAAAATGTGGGAAGGCTAGGGAGCGGGGCATATGGGAATCCCCTATATTTTTTTGTGTAACATTTATGTAATCTAAGTTTCTTTTAAAAAAAATAAAAAAATAAATTAAAAAAATTAAAACTCAGCCTCTTGACCTCCTCAGCACAACACATACCGAGCCCCCCCAAAACCAAGTCCTGGGAAGAATTCAGACCATGAAGGCATTACAGAGAGAATGGGTGCCCCATGTCCCCCAGTGCCACCTGCCTCAGGAGAAGGGGTAAATGAATGTGCTCTGAGTGGCAAGGAAGGGGCCATTTCTGGCTGTCCAAGCCAGGATGGAAAAAGACAAACAAACACACATGCTTATACCCGCCTCCCCACTCCAGAAGCACACCTGCCAACCAGGAGAACAGTTCTAGGCCCCTTCCCTCACCAGTGACCCCAGGCTTTGGAGAGACGCACGTGTTTAACCCTGAGATCAGCTGTGCTAAGGAACGGTTCCCCCACCTGCACACCAGGCAGGGACCCCAAGAGGGCAGCCTTGGGGATGTCCTTGGGCCTTTCCTGTGTCACTGCTGACTGCAGGACTCAGGCCATGTGTGTAGCAAGCGCCATTAGCCCATTCAGCAGGGCAGGGTGGGAGTCTTCACACACCTCCCAGAGGGGCTGCTGGGAAAGGTGGGTCTGCAGAAGCTTCGTCCTGTCCCTGCCATGCCAGCCACCCCACCCCATATGGGCCCAGCCCCATGGTCGAGGTGTGCCCCAGGGAGGCTGAGAGTTGCCTGGCTGGGGTCCCATGATCCCTGAGGGAGAGCAGGCCCAGAGGGAGCCTGCGTCCAGGGACAGTCTCAGGGACCGGTGGCCAGGGCCTCCACGCCTAACACTGCGGGAACAAAGCTCACGGGGAGTGCACCAGCAGGCCTCCCGATGGCACTGCTCAGAAGACTCTGTCCATACCTGCCAAGCATCCCCCCTCCCCCACGCAGGCCAGCTCTGAGACAGGCTAGCCACAAGGCAGGATGTGCCCCGCAGGGCCTGGGGCCCGGGGTCTGCAGAGCTGGGCCTGGGCGAGGAGCTGGTGGCTGGGCAGGGAGCTGCTGGGCACCAAGGACGACCTGCCCCTTGGCCAGGTCCTATCAGGGAGGTGAGGGCTCCAGAGGCCTGAGGGGGCTGGGCCTCGGGGCTGTGTCTACGTGTGCATGTGTGTGGTATGCACAGAGAGTGCTGTGTGCACGGGGGTGCGATGTGTGGGAAGCACATGAGTGTCTGTGGAGTGCATGGGTGTGTGTGTGTGGCATGTGCATGCGTGTGTGGTGGTTTGGACACATGGGGTGTGTGTGTGGCACGTGCAGTGGCAGGAGGTGTGTAATTGTGAGTGTAGCACATGTATGTTGTGCACAGTGGCGTGTGCACTGGTGTGTACATGTGACCATGGTATGTGGTTAGCACAGGCGTGAGGCATATACATGGTGTGTGTGTGTGTGGCATGTGCGTGTGGTGGAAGCGTGCCCCTCCCTGTGTTGGTTGCCTGGCACGGCTGTGTTTCTCAGCTGCTCTGGCACAGTTTGGCAGACCTAACCATCCCTTCTAAACCAAGGTTTGAACAGGGAGGTGGGCAGGAAGGTGGGGGCTCAAGCTTGGAGGGCCTCAGCTGGATGCTACAGCTGGGCAAACTGAGGCCTGAGAGGAGAAGGGACATTTCCCAGGTGCGCCAGCTGAGCTGGGATCACACTTGGGTCCCTGACACCCCCTCTGAGGACAGGCCTTCTGGGACTGGGGTGTTCGCCAGTGGGCAGGTGTGTGGTGGGCTTCAGCAGGAGGCAGATGCATACAGGGCTGCAGGGGGTGGGCAGTCTTTCCTCAGGGCCCACAGCCAGAGCAGAAATGGCAGAGACAGTGCCCCGGGCTGTGAGAAAGGGATGGAGGAAAGCAGGTGTGGGGGGCACCAGGCAGGGGCAGGAGCAGGAGCAGCCAGGGGTGGGGGGTGGGCTCGGTTGCAGGGGCAGGATAGGCAAAGCAGTGTGAGCCAGGACTGCAGTGTAGGGAATGGCAGCTGGGCGAAGAGTCCAGCTCTGTGGACCAAGAGGCCAGGACTCTGGACACACAGCAAGAGACAGGCTGGGCCAGATTATGAGTGTGGGCAAAAGAACAATGAACTTTCCTTGGGGCCAGTAGAGAGCACCGGGTGCTTGTGTGGGAGGGGCCTCCGCCTTGGGCAAGTGATTTCAGTTCAGTGTCTCAGAGTTGAGTGTTCCCACCTCACAGGGCTTCTGGGACTAAAAGGAGCTATTGCACTAGTGCTCAGAGCAGGGGCAGCACCCAGGAAATGCTCGATGAAGGCTACACTGCCACCACTATCGTCACCACTACAGCTGCCACCACCACCACCACCATCCCTATGACCTCTGCCATTGTCATCGCCACTATTCTCACCTCCACCACCTGCTACTATCTCCACCTCTGTCCCTGCTGCCCACCATCACCATCACCACCATCACTGTCATCCCTACTTTCATCACCACCATTCTCACCTCTACCATCATTACCCACCACTACCCTCCACCTCTGCTGCCCACCATCACCATAACCACCACCACCTCATCACCTCCACCACCATCACCACCATTACCTCCACACATTACCACCTCTACCACCATTTACCCACCACCACCTTCCACCTCCATTGCCCATCACCACCACTACCATTATCACTGCCACTATCACCTCTGCTATCACTGCCACTATTCTCATTCTACCACCATCAATCACTATCATCTCCACCTCCACCACTGCTGACCACCATCACCAACGTCACTATCACCTCTACCATCATTATTGCCACCACTCTCACTCTACCACCATCACCCACCACCACGTCCAACCATCTTCATTGCCCACCATTTTCACTTCCTCCACCACTATCACCATCATTGCTGCCACCACCACTTCCACCACCATTTTCTCTTTTCCCACCATCCTGAGGCATCCAATCAAAAGCAGCTTTGCCTTGCCTGACCCACATTAGCTGTGGGGGAGAGCCAGGCTGTAGGACCTACAGGGCCACCCTAGACCTGTCTTTCGCACTGCTGCTGCCCCAGAACCTTGATAGAGCAGGTGTGAAGGAAAGGCCTGGAATAGACCCTTCTAGTAATGTGACTGTCCCCAGCACCTGGCTTTGGGAGTCGCTGCCCAACTCAATGCTTCCTGGCCCCAGCCTGCTGTCACTCACAAGCCAATGCTTCCCTCACAGACAGCCTGACAACTTATCATAACCTTGATGTCCCGGGTTTATGCCTCCATTTGTAAAACCATTGAGAAAACTCTGGCCTCTGACAATGGTGCCAGTGGATGGATGGTACCTTAGTGCACATACTAAGCAGACCCCATTGTGAAAGTAGGGCCTGTGTCTAGCCTTGAAACTCCTCTTCCCAATGCTGCCAGCAGCCCTCTCCGTCCACCTGTGCTGGTACAGCCAATGATGCTGAAGGACCTTCCTGGTCCAGATGGACAGACAGCAAGTGTGGGCCTGCCATACCTGGCCTGGCAGACCCAAGATACAGGGCCTCCCAGAATGGGGCCTGGGCTCTCCACACTCCCCAGGGTTCTGTCTACCACAGAGCCCAGGGCCTGCTGAGGGTTTCCCACACAGCACAGGAGACTTGCTGGGGGTTTCCCACACAGCACAGGTCTCATGGCGTTTCCCATCATCCCAAAGGTTGTTCCAGAGACTGTCCTTCTGGGCCTCTGGCCAGGGCCGGGGTGGAAGGTGGCCTGGAAGATGCAGCTGAGGGAGGGAGGAAAGACAGAGGGGAGAGCCCCAGGCTGGGAGCCCCATCACGGTGAGCACGCACGCACGCACCCTCCACCTCTTTTGTTCAAAGCTCTTCCACGCACTTCTCACTGGAGTCTCCCCTGAGGCCAGACGTATTCCTATGTTAGACATATCCATTTAACACGGTAAACTGAGGCCCAGAATGTACCTGTCCCATTCATAGTGGAACTGCAACCAGGGCCCCATCACTGGAAGCCCCGCACACCATCCATGCGGCCTCCTGCCGTGGAGTGGGGAAGGGAGTCGGGCGCAGTTTAGGGTATGGCAGAGCAACGAGGCTCCTCAGGCCAGGCAGTGTGGGAACCAGCACCCCAGGGTCTGTCCTGCTCGAAGGGGCCCGAGCCCCAGGCTGTACCCAGCGGCACCCACGGCCACCACCCACCCTCCACCCCTGCCCAGACCAGCTGCTGTGGCCTCGCTGAGATGATAAACACCCTGCTCCCGCCCAAATGTGATTTCCCAGCTGCGCAGAGCTAATCACCGGCCAGGCGGGCAGCTCCTTCCGGCTTCTGTACAAAGGAAACTGCCAATTAGGGTTACAATTAATTTTTTTCCTAAAGCAAGGCCTGGCTGGAAAAGGAGAGGCCACCCAAGTGGCCTGCTGAGAACCGTGTGAGGGTCACAGGCCCCCGGGGCCCGGCTGGACTGCACCGGTCAGGGGCACCAGGGCTGGGTACCCCACCATACCTCCCGAACTGCCAGGCACCACCTGGGAGCTTGACACACAGCAGCTGAGCTGCACCCTTGAGCGCCCCAAGCCGCCCACACTGTGCCCAGCACCATCCTCACCCCTGCCCCTTGTTAGCCAGCAGGGTTTCTGCAGAGCGGCCTTCGTGAGAGGGCCTGGCCCAAGCACTCACAGGCACCATTCTGTTTTGTCCACAAAGCCCCTCTCAGAGGTCGTCATGGCGATAACTCCCGTTTTACAGAGGGAACGCCGAGGCAGAGAGCTGGGACCCAAGGCTGGGACTTCCACAGCCATCCTCCACAGGCCCCAAATCCCCCCATCAAAACCCTCCCCGGCCTCCCACAGCCTCCTTGGAAAGGCAGGCAGGCACCCTAAGAGTCCTCACGCAGACTTAAGTCTCTAACCTGTCACTGAAATGGGGGTGGGGGAGGAGCCCTGAAACTGTGTTTGGGGGCAGAGCCCCCACCTCCTCCCACCTGCTCCTGTGGGTTCCTCCCTAGGGGCAGACATAACCATGGGGACACTCGCTGAGCCTCTGCCTGCTGCGGTCACCATGCAAGGCTCACCATTTGGTTGTCACCGCCACACAGGGATGATGGGCACCCCCACTGGTCACAGGAAGCTGAGCCTCCAGGGGACTTCTCCAAGGGTTTGGGGATGGCAGGCTGAGCCCCTGCCTCCTGCCTAAGCCAGTGGGACCAGCAGACACAGAGGACTTAGAAAACCTCAGAGAGGTAACTGCCTCTTCGTTCCCATTCCCCCAGGCCCCATTGCCCCTCTTGATGGCCTGAGTGTCAGGTCTTAAATCAGAAGTGGGGGAACCCATGGGAGTTGGGAGCAGGAGACCCTCAAGTAGACTCCTACACCTGATCCATACCCA